>SDVV010009816.1:0-16531 GCA_016164225.1 Gammarus roeselii | reverse complement strand
CAGTGTGCTGTTCTAGATTTTTTTTTTCTGTCATACATGTGGATGGTTCATGTGATAGCCAATAGTGCGCACTAATTCCAGTTCCTATACCTGTGTTAACATTGCCGTTCTCTACAGTATGCTGGCGCGCATGGCTGTGCTGGCCTCCTCCGGCTCTGCTGCTCTCCACTGCTGTGGTCCTGCTGGAGGGGGCTGCTAAGGCAAGAGACAAAGGTAAGTAAGAGGGCGCGCAGAGATCCTTCATTAAAAAAGGAATACTGAGCAATGGTGACACATCATGTCGTCATACCACCCTTACCATAGATGGTTTCAATAGTAAAGGTACTGAAACTGAGTATGACATCATCACTGTCACAATTGATGTGCCAACACATGAGAGCATATCCATGGATGTGATAGTGGTTTACACTCTAGCTGAAAGGCTACACATGAATGGAGAAAATGAGCTTACTTAAAGGTTAACAGCCGAAGGACATAAACTGGCTGATTGTTTTGATAATACAGTCCACTACCCGGTAGACATGCTTGAGGGAGCAGACTATTATTATAACTTCATCATTCCTAAAGAACAGGATGAATGTATAGACATAGACATACAGCCGTTTCCCCCTAGTTAGGGGGGTGACTAAGCTAGGCAGACACAGAGGGGGGAGGCGCCCAATCTCCCCGCCACAAGACCGCCGTGTCCCTGCCGAGGCTCGAACTCGCGACATGCAGCACCAGAGGCTGACACTGCAGTCGGATACGCTAACCACTCGGCCACGGCGGCCTCAAGAACAGGATGAAGGGGTTATAATAATATCATCGACGCTCGGAGACATGTTGTCTGGACCCATAACAAATAGAGTTGGCATCCCCCCAGGTAAGTGTAATCGCTGCACTCAAGGTTGCAGTCAACAAGGAACCTGGAAGAGATGTCGACCTGTTGTGGAAGCTAGATATCATCGGCATTTCGCCAGAGGAAGCTCACCCAGATGATAAAGCAGCCCTAAAACAGTTCAACAAAAGCATCAGATTCTCTGAGGGTAAGTATGTAGCTAGACTACCGTGGAAAGCCTCTCATCCCACGCTGAAAATCAATTATCGCTTGGCCCAAGGAAGGCTGGTAAGTAATCTCAAGCGTTTGAGGTCAGAACCTGAACTCTTGAAGCACTATGATAGTGTAGTGCAAGAACAGTTGCAGAAAGGTTTCATCAAAAGGGTAAGTAACATGAAACCGATGGATGTTTGTCCTTACTTGCCACACCACTCAGTTAAGAAGGATTCTCTGACAACTCCCCTGCTCCCCTGCGTGTGGTATTCGATTGTTCAGCTAAACCACACATTGATGCAGTAAGTCTGAATGATTGTTTGTACCCTGGACCATCCATGATCCCTGAGTTACCTCAAATGTTGAGGCGATTCAGATTGGGGGCGCTAGCTGCCTGTTCTGAACTTGCAAAGGCATTCTTGATGGTAGGGTTGAATGAGCAGAACGGGGATTTTACTAGGTTTCTATGGCCTAGAGATCCCAAGGATCCTGAGTCCCATAGACACTTATCGCTCCAAGGTCATCCTCTTAGGAGCAACTTGCTCTCAATTTATCCTTAATGCAACCATTGATCACCACTTGGAAAAATATGGTGAACAAAGGGACATTACTGATAAAATCAAAAGGAATATCTATGTGGATAACCTCTTGATCACAGCATCAACAAAGACCACGTTAAAAGAATTCCATGGTTCATCCAAGGAAATCTTAGGGAATGGGCAATCAATGACCCAGAGCTCAAAATGATCACAGAAAAGGAAGGTGAGTCAGATGTCAGAACCACTGTTCCTGTCCTGGGACTCAGATGGGACACAGTCCAGGACACCTTAGCAGTAGCTCCAAAAGAGCTAGAATCAGGTAAGTCAACCAAGAGAACCATCTTGCGGGGCTTAGCCGCACAGTTTGATCCCCTTGGATTAATGACCCCCATTCACCATCAAAGCTAAATTCCTAATGAAGGAAATTTGGCAGTCAAAGGTGAGTTGGGATGATGATCTTCCAGAATCCATTGAAGTAAAATGGGAGAAGATTAAGAACGAGTTCTCAATGAGGGTGACATACCCATCAAGCGCAATGCAGAAATTGGTAAATTAGTGACCCAACACACATTTGTAGATGCCTCGACAGTAGCATATGGAGCTGTTGTGTATGGGGTCAGTGAAGGTAAGGCAACACTGTTGATGGCTATAGGACAGATTGCACCTGAAAAAACGCTTTCAGTAGCAAGATTGGAATTGACTGCAGCAATACTTGGAGCAAGGTTGACCAAGCATGTATGTAAGGCCTATGAAAAGGAGGTCAACATTGAAGCCATTCACATGTGGTCAGACAGCCAAGTTGCCTTGGGTTAGATCCACTCAGCAAGCCCCCTAGAGGCTTGCATGCAAAACCGGAAGCTGGACATAAAGAAAGCTCTCCCTAATGCTAACTGGCAATATGTTCCCACTTATCAAAATCCCGCAGACCTGATAACTCGAGGAGTAAGCCCGTGGAAACTCAAGTCAAGTCACCTGTGGTGGCATGGACCTAAGAACATAGTGGAACTCCAGGAGTGGGAAAACTTTCCAACTCAAGTGCACACTGTAACACTAGATGAAGCTGAAGAGAGCCCAACCACCGAGCCTTTCCTACTTGCTGTTGCAAACAAATGTTGCACCTTCAAGAAGTTCATTAACACTCTGGGGTGGGTGAAGAAATTCATTGAGTGCCTAAAGATTACGACAAATGGTAAGTCAAAGGGTATGATGAAGGGTAAGTCAAATGGTATTCCTAATCGTAAGTCGGTGAACAATGGTAAGGGACAACCAATGAGTCTGACTCTCAAGGAGAGGGAATGGTCTGAGAGCTGGGCAGTCAAAGCATAAAGCACTTCAGCAAGAAGTATTTGCGGATGAGATAAAATTCATCCGCAATCCCAGTTCCAGGCACTCCACTCCATTGATGAAGCAACTCAACCTTACTCTCAGAGGTGACAAATTAGTAGTAGTAAGTAGACTCACCAAGGCTGAGGTGGAGGAATCTGTAAAATATCCAGTCCTATTACCTGCCAAGGTGGTACATACCGAGAGCCCGACCGAGAGTCAAAACCATAATTAGGAAGTGCATGCAATGTAGACGGGAACGTGGGACACCATTCCGTGGGCCACCAACCCCTCCTCTACCAAGTTATATAGTTTCTCAGTCACGTCTTTTCGCGGTAACTGGTGTAGACTATGCCGGTCCCCTTTATGTTAAGGAAGGGAGTCAAGGTCAAGTTGAAGAAAGGTGCATCGACTTGTACACCTGCGCATCCACTCGAGCTGTCCACCTGGAAGTTGCCAAGGTCCACCTTGAAGTTGTTGCCTATCCTCAAATGTTGATCAGTGATAACGGATCAAACCATGTGAGTTCCGCCAAGATCCAACAATCTTGGGAGGAGCATCACAGTGTACGGAATACCCTGAATCAAAATAAATGCAAGTGGCATTACAACCCCAGTCGGGCCCCTTGGTTCGGAGGCTTTTCTGAGAGGATAGTGAAAATGGTCAAACTGTCTTCAGAAAACGTTACACAGAGCTATGGTGACAGATGACGAACTACACACTGTACTTTGTGAGATAGAAGCGGACCTCAATGACCGTCCACTAACATTTATTTCAGACTCAGTTGATGACTGTAAGCCACTGACGCCATCCCAGCTGATGCTTGGGTATCGTCTAGACAGCATACCTGTCGCAACGCCTGATCCGGAGGATGAATATGATCCCTCCATGTTCACAGCAGAACTCCTGACGCACCGCCAGAAAACCATCCAAAGAGTGTTACACCAATTCAAAACAAGGTTCAGGAAAGAATATCTGACCATTCTACGGCATAACGCAGTGGAAACCCGGGAGATCAGCGCACCCTAAATGGGTGATATAGTTCAGATTCACGATGAGGGACCCAGGCTACTATGGAGCCTGGGCCGGGTCATCGACCTTCACGAAGAAAAGCATGTCACGTACGAAGCGTGAAATTAAAAACGCGCGGTGGGACAGTCAGTCGACCGGTAGTATTACTCTACCCACTAGAAGTACAAGCAAGAGAATTTTTGTATGGTTCTCCTGAGTTGCCGGAACCAAACCAGGCACCCCAGTCCGAGACGGATGATGGGCAAAGGGACACAATTTGCCGCGTCACCCGTGACAAGGGAGACAGCTTAAACACAACAGCTGAACATGAGTTAAGCGCTATGAGACCCAAAAGAGCAGCGGCTCTAGCAGCAAGAAAGCGAATTGTTGCTCAACTACAATAGATGACCATGCGCTTTTCTCTCTGGCGGGAGTGTGTGGAGAATATATCCCACATGCCTAGCACGGAGAAGAAGTTATTGTATATATGCATATGTATATATGTATGTACTTATGTATGTATATATATGTGTATATGTATGTTTATGTATGTATATATTTCGTGAACCATCTTGTTTTCAGCGTGAGTGAGCGTTTCTTGGGTTGAGATGGGGAAGAGTGTGCAGTGTCTACCGCCCTCCCTCCTCCCCTTTTCCCAACTGCCTGGAAGTTTCCACTACTTGCTGTTTTGTAAGATGAATTTCCCCTGTCGTTTATAGAGCAATTCATTAAAAACCAAGTAGCCCCTGTTGTGGGCGTAAGGCATCCTAAGGTATACATATAACATTGAAATAGGACATTTCTATGGTATGGTAATGTTAATTACGGTAAGGTTGTAGTTGTTTGTAGATTGAAAGTAAACCATGTGATTCGGGTGGGTTGTCCGTCATTGAGAAGAACCAGGTTGTGAGTGTTTATGTTGTTAGCCAACATCGCTCCCCTGGGGTCTGTTCTCACTCATCTCTATGTTTCGTGGTAGCTGTTGAAGTCTCCAAGGAGGAGCACTGGTGATGCCAGTTGGTTTAGCAATTTGGTCATTCGTGCTTCCGAGAGGTCGTGGCTTCGTGATGAGTAGATGGATACCACTGTTATTGGCCTTGATACGTATATCTTTACGGCGATAGCTTGGAGTTCTGTCCTCAGGGGAAGGGGGAGGTGAGGTACACTTTGGTGGATCATAAGTGTCACTCAGCCGTGCGCAGTCACGTTGGTGTGGCCTTCGCGGCGGTGTATGATATATTGGGGGATTCTGAAGGTGGCGGTCTCTCGGAGGTTGATCTCTTAGAGGCCTTTCACCAAAGGTTCATGGGTGGCGATTAAGGATAGTAATTCATCTTTCTTGTTTCCGAGTCCCTGGCAGTTCCACTGAAGTATTTTGGTGTTCATTTTGAAGGGTGTTCGCACTCTGCCCTTAATGATCTAGAATAGTTGCGTGATTTGCTGGAACTTTTGTGGTGCTCGCGTTCTTGAGTTTGCCCAGGGTTCTGTGTCGGGAGTGTTCACGGGAATGCCTGCCTTCAGTGGGAGGTGGTCTACTGTGATGTCTGCAGTCGCGGCTGCGAGTGCTCTTGTGGGAAGACGAGGGTGTGTGCTCTTTGTGTTTACTTTGTGAGCGAGTGCACTCTTCTCCTGCGGTAACCTTTTTTATCTGTGTGGGTGGTTGTGTGGAGTGCGAGGTATTTGGGCCAGGTGAGACGACTGGTTGTGCAGAGGTCTCGCGTATGAGCTCTTCAAGATAAGCGCTGTCAGCAAGGCTTGATCCTCTTGCTGATGGTGTTCGTGAGTCGGGCTTGTTAACGGGGGATCTTATCCCTCGCAGTGGTTTTCCACAAATGGAGCCGCATTTGAGACAGCTGGAGGTAGTTCTGGGTTTTGGTCCTGACAGGCCATTATTTGATTGTTACAGATATTTTTGCACAGAGCGCCTGGATATCGGAGGTTTTATAATCTCTTTGCCTTTCAGTTTTTATAGTAGTGAGCCTTGCTGTTTGGTCGACTGCAGGGGATGCATCCATCTCGTCGTCCTCCTGGTCTTTGCATGAATCATTTCTAGAACTGTGCGTCTCTGGTGCGGGGGCGGTCGCTGGGCTGAGTGAGGGAGCACTGCAGCCAGGTAGGAGTGTTGGGGTCTTGTTTCGATGTTGTTCAGATGATGTGTGGATGTTGTTCAGATGATGTGTGGATGTTGTCGGGGGAGTTTGGTTGGCTTGTCGATTTGACTGCTTTGGAATAATTGAGGCGGTTTGGGTTATCGTTTTTCCAGATTTGGATAGCTAGTTTCGGTATAACTCTGCGTTTGTT
Source organism: Gammarus roeselii (assembly GCA_016164225.1). Lineage (NCBI taxonomy): Eukaryota > Metazoa > Arthropoda > Malacostraca > Amphipoda > Gammaridae > Gammarus > Gammarus roeselii. The sequence continues at coordinate 10,327 of SDVV010009816.1, read as the reverse complement.
TTGTGATTGTTATTTCTTTTTGGTCCATGTGTACTTGGCAGTCGCGGTCGCCTGCCTCATGGAAGCATGAGCAGTGGTAGCATTTAGAGTGGTGTACTGTGCTGTCTATTCTGTCGTGCTCGCCAGCGCACTTCTTGCAACGTTGGGGTGCGTGTGACTGGCAGTATACGATGACGTGGCCGTATTCCAGGCATTTTGAGCACATTGGGGGCCTTGTTTCAACTGGGTCGGTTTTGGTTCTTCCTTGTTCATCCGGGACTACTATGAATTCGGGTGCGTCGTGTCTTGGGGAGGTAATTCGGCATTCATTAAAATTTGCGTTACGTTATTTTATCCATGTTGCTTGACGGACTTCGGTAACTCCATAATCTTCATCTAGACCTTCAGCGAATGCACCGAGGTCAGTTTTAGGCGTGTAACGTAAGGTGTCTATAATTCGTTTGGTTTCGTTGAAGGACTGATGTATTTCACCTGTAACTTTGAGTTTGTTCATCTGGGTAATCTTTTGTATAGTGTTACTTAGCTCACGTTCTACGACGTAGGCCAGATATTTCTTCCCCTGTCGTTGGATTTCTTTATGGTTTCCTTCTAGTTGTTCGGTGAGTGACTTCATCATAATAAATGGATTAGTTGAAAATGCAACTTTGTTTGCACCACTTTCGTTGAACGTTATGAGGAAGTGGGTGGAAAATGATGCCGGTCTCCTCTCTCGGGTAGGAGGGTCATTCTGGGAAGAGGCATCGAGACTACAGCCTCTCGTCACCCAGCCCCGTGATTTATCTGATATTGGAGGATCGCTCTCTCAGTCTCCTCCACTGGGCAGTCTCCGTGTTCGGTGGGGTGTCCGTCTACTTTGCAATAAAAAGTGCTGTTCCTCGGACTGGCATGACTGGGGATCTTCCCGTTTATCGTGGTCGTCCTGGAAGCAGTATGAGCATCTTTGCTTACAATCACAATTTCCTCTCGTGTGTCCGTTTTCCTGGCATTTATAACATCGCATCGGACGTCTCTCAAATGGCGTAATCTTGGTTTTGTTGGCGCAGAAGGGAATGTCCAGATATTTTGGTGGAGTAGGGCAGTTGAATTCTGGTATTAGGGCTGTGGTAGTCTCGCTTCTTGGTGTGATCCTCGGTGCGACCTTTGCTTCGACAACGCAGTCTTCATATTGAACGAGTCCAGTGGTGTACTCCTCGATTTCCTCCTTCGAGATATCTTCAACGTAGTTCAAACCCGAGCTTGTAGAGAAAGTCGGGTGTGGCACTATTCTGCATGGCTTTCCACAGAGTTTATTTTTGGAAAGAATCGTGTCACTTTGAAGTTTTGTATCTACTCTGATGGCAAAGCCTTCGTCGCTGCTGATGGCGACGCTCAGGACTGGGCGGCCAGTGGAAGAGCCCAGCTCTTTTTGCTGAGTGTATGGACAAATATCCGGTCCGTCGTTGGCGTCGAACGTGATCTTCAGGTATTCGGGAAAGGTTGACTATTGTTGAACAAGTTGTGTTCATAGAATGGAGTGTATTGCTTCCTTCTTGCAGCCCTTGGAGCTAGGTTGGGGTTTTTGTGGGGTGAAGAGTTGTCGAAGTTGTCGTCGGACGTAGAGGTGAAGTTACTTGTGTAAGTTACGTGTTCTTTAGTTAGTTTGTTCTTTACTAGTTTGTGAGTAAGGAGGAAAATGGTCTTGACATGACCCTCGAGTCTCGTTGGACGGTCGTCAATTGTGTTAGGTTCTGCGGCAAAAACTATGCTTCCTGTTCAGAGAGGCCAGTCGCTTGGCTTAGCAGATTCAATATTTCCTGGACGTTCCTGGTTAGCTCGTCGATGCGGTTGTCTCTCCGGTCGTCTTCTGCTGCTGAGGTGGCGCTGGTCATCTTGGAGAGCCTGACGTTCTTGACCGTTGGAATCTTGGTCTTCATCCCTCTGGAGAGAAGGCTGATCCCTCCTAAATGGAGTTTCTTTCTACTCCTCATCGGCCCCCTGGTTCGCGCCAGGAGCCAGGGAGTTAACTTTGGAGGCCTCTTAACCGGCTTAACCGAGTTTAAATCAAATTAATTTTACAGTATCACAAACAATGCAAGCAAACATGCGATTTAAGGTCCTAGCACAAACTAGGGACCAGCCTGTGATATTGGTTAATAATCAGTATGTGAACAAACGCGAATTTCCTCCAAGAGCTCTCCATTTAGGGTGACACTGCTTTTGCTCGCATCAACAGTTCTTGAGCATCTCATTACTTTACTCTAACCTACAAACACTCGAAGCTTCCTCCTCTCACACACTCTACCAAACTCAGACACTAGCCTACATAGCTTCTCCTCTGAATGTGCAACCAGGGCCGTATCATCAGCAATTAGCAACTGGTTCAACTGCCAACTCAGCCCGTTTGCTTCAAACAGTTCCAAACCACGATCCAGCACAGTTCAGTAGAGGTACAACTTATTTATTCAGATACGATAAAGACTCGGATGAAACGAATCCCCGCCTTCAACCACTCAGAATCCCAGGAGTAATTTGCACTCGCCAGTGCGCACTGACAGTTTCGTCGAAATTGGTACAAGGTCTATGGCTTCACGGATTGGATCAACTTCAACCGCAACGCATCACAAGGTTTATAGCTACGCAGTCCAGGACAACACCAGAAACTACATATGGTCCGTGCACCCGCGAGCGGGCACAGACTGAAGAAAAAACACCCATTCACAAAATCACAAACAGGAACTCCCGCACAAATACAATAGCATTATTATGCAAGACAAAATTGTGTATCATGAAGGAGAAAGTAAGCGCAGGTTCGTCATGGACAGAAAAACTGCTCAGATTATAGATTTTGCACTTATTGTTCAAGGAGATAGGGTGGGGGTGGGAGGGTGGGGGCAGAAATTCCTTGGGTCCCAGAAGAGCCCGATGAATCCCGGAGGGTAACTCAAGTCCCCGGGTCTTCCCGGGCTCCCCGGGTCTCTCGAGACCCCTCGTCTCAGCTCATCGCGGCTTGTCTCGAATCATTGCGGCCAGTCTCGACTCGTCTCGCCCAACTCGACTCGCCTCAACATGTTTCGACTGATCTCGACGACCCTCGACCAGCCTCGACGCGACCCTCGCCCTCTGTGCCAGTAATCCGCGGACTGTAATAGATAATTGTTCTACTCGAACATTTCACATACATACATTTTCATGTGTATGGGTTTTACAGCGTGGGGAGGGGGATGCAGGGGTCCCAGGGTTCAGAGAGGCCTCAAGCGGGTCACAAAGTTTCTCAAGGGTGTCCCAAAGGGTCTCAAGGGTGTCCCAAAGGGCCCCGGAAGGGTCAAAGTGGGTCCCCCAAAATCCTCCTGGTCTTCCAAGTCCCCCAGGTTCTCGAAACACCCGGGTCCTCGAGGTCCGCGTGTCCCACGAGTACCCCCCATTCCCGGGTCACCTAGTCTCAACCAGCTTCAGTTCGTCTCGACTCATCGCCTCGCCAGTCGACTCGCCTCCACTCGCCTCAACCTGCCTCGACTCGCCTCGTTTCCTCTACGCACAGTGTCATTCATGACTTTCACTATCTAAGATCAACAGCAACATTTTTTCACCATTTGGCCATCAAAACTCCTAGCTGTGCTTGGACATTTATTAGGCGCCGGGAGAGCGCTAACTCTCCCACCGTAGATTGGACTACACTAACTAACACACCGCATAGTCCACCTAGGACCCCTGCGGGCGTCTAACGTTACATAATTTTATAATCAATCCAAAATTGATCACCATAAAAAAAAGACAGATGAATAATTGAGTCCACGAATTAAAAAAAAATGAAATACTAAAATAAAGTGTTAATGATCTATAAAATGAATAATCATCCATCCACCCCTACAGTGCAGGGATGTGCCTCCTGCCAGACTCAGTGCAGTGATGAGCCTCCTGCCAAACCCAGGTTTAGTGCAGTGACGTGTCCCTTGCCTGGCTCAGTGCAGTGATGTGCACCATGCCAAGCCCAGATTTGGTGCAGTGATGTGCCCCAGCAAGGCCCAGGTTTAGTGCAGTGACGTGCCCCCAGACAGGCTCAGTGCAGTGATGTGCGCCCTGTCATACCCAGGTTCACTGAAGTGCCCCCTGCCAGGCTCAGTGCAGTTATGTGCCCCCTGCCAAGCTTAGTGCAGTGACGTGCACCCTGTCATACCCAGATTCAGTGCAGTGATGTGCCCCTTGCCAGGCTCAGTGCAGTGATGTGCCCCCTGCCAGGCTCAGTGCAGTGATGTGCCCCCTGCCAGGCACAGGTTTAGTGCAGCATTCCACGTTCAAAAAGTAGCTACAGTGAATGAGTTTCCTTTCTCTTAATATTATTTCTTGTTGGAAAACGGCCTGTACTTTGTGGATTGGGCTAGCTGGCTGAAAGTCTAGGCAAGGATGTTGGCTATTACCGCAACGTAGGAATAAAGGGTACTTGCGTATGAAAGGGTGTGGATAGGTTGCTCTAGGCGTCCAGGTATACAACTTTTCCCCACACTTGGTCGAGACTGGTGTTCCGGTTGATTAAGCGCCTCTAGATCGATGAGCTGCCGTTCGTGAGCTGTTGCTTATCTTATCACCTATGTGGTGGTTTGGTATTAGGAGCCTAGACAGCGACATTTGAAAAATTGTCGCCTTTCAGTTTATTTGCTTTGGTACTGGCAAGGCCTGCTGTGGGTTCAGCTAAGGATGTAACACACAGTGTCCACCTGGGCAGCAATCGGTTCATTGTTAGGGCCACTTGCCTCTATTACATGAGCATCGTAAGACTGTGTGTTGTTGTTGATTGTAAAGGTCGATGTCGAGTTGGCAGGCTGTGTCGACGATGTGTGAGTATCATCTACGGGGTTAGGTTCTTCATAGATTTTACTGCTATGGCATAATGAAGTGGCCAGGTTTCATTTTGGCCATATTTGAATGGGTTGTTACCTTGTGACCAAGCTGTTATTTTGTATGATTTTTTTTTATCCATATGTTTTGAGCACTCACTGTTGACTGTCTCGTGGCCGACCTCGAAGCATTTATTACACGTTGCAGGTAATTTCGCAGCCGCGTAAGGTTAACCTGTCATAGCTCACCGGGAAATACAATGAATGAGGGTTTTGTGATTGTATCCAGGGTGGTTAAGAACCTTCAGTAACATTTCAATCTTCCTAGAAAGGCAGCTGTTACACCGTTTAGACCTGTTGTAGGAGTGTTAAAAGTACATTTAATGCGTTAGGTGGACTTGAAGGACGGACGTAGCTTAACGGCTACTTGGTGTTTGTCAAAATGGGTAATGTTTTGTACAGCAATACATTGCTCAGATTTTATGATGGGTGCTAAGAGACTTCAAACCTTGTTTGCAGACGCAGTCTGGTTTACCTTCTATCACAGTGATGGGATTAGTTAGGGGAGCCAATTTGCTTGCACATCTTTCTATGAGCTTGATGAGGAAGTGGGTAATGGATGGTGCCGGATCATTTTCTTGAGAGAGGGTCAACCTGGGGGGACAGAATTTGAACTACAGCCTCTTGTCGGCCAGCCTAGTGAACTATTTGTAATTGAAGGTTTTTATCAACTAAACAGTGCATTCATCATTGGAAAAACTTCGGTCCTCACCATGATTCGAACCCCGCGTTGCAGGAATACGAGTCCAACACGCAAGCCACTTAGCCCTCCAGCACAATGAAAGCTGTGGTTCAAGCTTTCATGGGTATTGTTCTGTTTAGGGTCGACTACAAATTCCTCTGTTCATCAGTTATAGAGAGACAGCACAATAACCGTACTCAAGGTGTTACAGAGAAAATACCGAGAATTTCGTTGGGGAACCTTTCAAACTGATAAGTGATTTCTCTTTCTTTCTTGACGGGGGGGGTTTCTTTGTGTCGAGTGGGATGCCCGTTTTCTTTTAAGTAGAAGCAGCAAAGATCTTCGGATCAGCATGACTACTGGGTCAGGCGCCGTCGCAGTTCTCAAAGACGCTTTCTCCACCTGCTCATTGTCCACAAACTCGCTGTGGCCCAGAACGCAGCACAAACGAACGTAGTTGCTCCACGAGAATAATCGTACAAGACAGCGCAAGATTACTGAAACAATAGAGTGGCAATTGATGGAGTTTTCCGGTGTTTGAAGCGCTAAGCAAGCGTCAGCAATTACCATGATTTGATTTAGGCCTCATTTCCACCGGAACCTCAACGCTAGTCAAAACAGGTTCCCCCGTAGGGCTCTATGATAATGGATTCCAGTAGGCTCACACACATCTGTGTGCGGCAAAAATAAAGTACTTAAAGTTTGCATAACTTGAAAATTTCAGTCGTGCCAGACGCACACTGGTGCGCACAACAAAAACGCTTAGACGAAACGGATTTCCGCTCCGAATCATTTAGAACTTCAGGAATAACATGTACGCACGCTAGTGCGTGCAGGTAGTGTCGTCGAGACTGGTACAAGGATTACGACCATGAGGACTAAGTAAGCTCCAACACCAACGCAACACAATGTTTACAGCTACGCAATCTAGTTACAGTAACAATAATATTTCTTCATTCAGGTAAGATAAAGACTCAGACGAAACGATTCCCCGCCTCCAACCACTTAGAACTTCAAGAGTAATATGTACGCAGGTCAGTGCACACAGATAGTGTCGTCAAAATTGGTACAAGGTCTACAGCTCCACGGATCAGATCAACTCCAACCGCAACGCATCACAAGGTTTATAGCTATGCAGTCCAGATCAACCCCAGAAATTACATATGGTCCGTGCAGGCGCAAGCGAGCACAAACCAAAAAAACATTCACAAAATAACGAATAGGAACTCTTGCACAAGTACATAAGCATTATTATAGATGACAAAATTGTGGACAGTGAAGCAGAAAAAAATGGCAATTTCATAATTTTCTGAAAAACAGCTCACATTATTGACATCACACTAATCATTAAGGGGGATAGGGTGGGGGAGGCAGAGGTCCCTCGGGTCCCAAAAGAGCTCAATGGGACCTGGAGCCCTGGGTTAACCGAAATCCCGGGTCCCTCGAGTCCCCTCGTCTCAGCTCATCTCGGCTTGTCTCGACTCATTTTGGTCAGTTTCGACTCACCGCACACAACTCAACTCACCTCCATATGTTTCAACTGATCTCGGTGCACCTCTACCAGCCTCGACGCGGCTCTCACCCTCTGTGCCAGTAATCCGTGGACTGTGATTTCTAATTTTCAACTCAAGCATTTCACATACCTACATACATTTTCCTGTGTAAGGCTTCTACAGTGTAGGGAGGGGGAGCCAAGGTTCCGGGGTTCACAAGGGCATCGAGAGGGTCCCAAAGCTTCTCAATGTGGTCCCAAAGGGACCCAGAAGGGTATAAGTGGGTCCCTCAAGTTATCTTGGTCTTCAAAATCTTAAGAGTTCCCGAATCCCCCAGGTCCCTCGAGTTCCGCAAGCCCCACAAGTACCCCCCATTTTCCTGGGTCACCTAGTCTCTACCAGCCTCGATATATAATAACAATGCAAAATATTTATAACCATGAAAAAAGGGCACATATAAATAATAGAACCCACGAAATATGAAATACTAAAATAAAGTGCAAATGTTCTATAAAATGAATAATCATCCATCAACCCCGAATAGAATCTTGTTCAGTTTTGTTACTCTGTGTCAGCTTGTGCCCTGTATCCATTAGAATCTGAAATCAATTCTGTTGTGCCTACCAAAATGTGATGACTAGCAGCAACCTGATGGAGACTATTTTTTCATTCATGTTTTGTATGGAATACATTAGCACTTTTAGGGTTGTGATACAATGCTTTTACTAATTTTAGCTCAATTACATACATTCATATCATTTCCAAACAATTGAACATAGTATACTAACATTTTATAACATACTTCAGTGTTCTTGTGATTTCCTCATTCCTGTTTTTGATTTTGTAAAGCCATAACAGCCTGAAAGGTTAAGACAAGCCTTACAGGAAGTATTAGTAATGCCTAAATTTTCAGGGAGTGGTAGGAAGCGAAGGAGTGGCTGGAAGTGATGAACATCACAAATTTTTGAAGAGTAAAATGCAAACACTGTAAAAAACAGATACTGCCTTTCATGCCTGCATGTCCTGTTGGTGGGGCAGTCGGGGCTGTTGGGGGCTGCAAAGGTGAGATGCAAAGGTGAGATACAAAGGTAAGATACAAGGTGAGAGGTGGTTTGGGCACAAAGTGAGGATGGATATTTTGAAACTGGTAAAAAGGGAACTGAAAAAGGGTACAAATGAAAAAAAAAAACATGCCTTTGGATCTAATCTGGTTGCCTTTAGATATTAGGGCGATTAGTTCTGAAGTAGAATGGTAAAGAGAGCATTGCGTGTCTGTGAAATTTCTGTATTAAAGAATCAAGAAGGGGAAAGGTTGTAGTAGGAAATAGCATCAACAATAAAACTCAGAACAACTGGAATCAGTACCTGAAGAGCAGACTACCAACCCACATGTTCATTTGAGATTGTCTCCGCTTCTTCATTCCTTGTTAAACCAATGCTGATGGGAGTCACTGTGGACCTCATGTTGCAAGTAGGTACCAATGCCTGGACCCTGTTGTGCTGTGCTAGTGCCAATGCAGTGCACTATTTTAGCCATACGGGTGTCAATGAGACACCTTTTTTCAATATGCTGGTACTAATGGCAGAGCAAGCAAAGGCCAAGTTGAAGATCATAGATTGGAAGAATGGATGACCTGAAGCAAGTTTCAGGGAGGAGACATCAGAGAAGAGATCGGGAAAAAGCATGCAACAAATGGATGTGAGTGGAGAATTTGACACGGGCCTAACGCAATTTCCTGCCCTTAGCGTCACAATGAAAAACAAGATGGACATGTGTGGGCGTGGGCTTGGAAGTTATGACAGAGCAGAGGTAATCCAGTGAAAGCTGTTAAGACCTGCTGCTGAGACTGATCTTGGACCTCACTATTGAATGAACTAGTCAAACTCTTAGATTACAAATGGGTCAAATTTTGGAATGAGTGCAAGTACATGTGAGTGTGAGGTGCCTCTTGCCATCCCTCCTTCCCCGTATGAAGGATTCGGCCATGCGTCTGAATCTATATGATCTATCTCTACCTCACCTAAATAATCTACAGGAAGTGTAAATATTGCTGCAAACAATTAGACTACAATATATCATAGGTCAATACACTCCTATCAAAACCTTCAAAAAGTTTTCAACAAGAGCCTTGGATCTGTAATTCAGGTATACTGAAACTATGAAAAATAATTCCAACTCAATTTATTGATCCAGCCTTTCTTGCATCACCTTGGAGAAGACAGGCTGTGTGGTGGAAGCTGAGAGCAGCAGATGCACCCCAGCACGTGCTGTTCAGCTGGGCCATCTTCGAGCACCTGTCAGTGGTGGCCTGCAGCAGCAGCACGCACATGCAGCACCTACAACACACAGCATAAAGTAAACATCCAGGTAGAATACACAGCAAAGAAGAGCTTTGAAACCAATTCTATAAAATCACAGCATAAATGTCAACTGAGTGTGATCTATTGATTCTCACCGAGACAAATGAGCTGCAAGACAGAGTGCTGCATGCAAACCTTTGATGACAGCACTTCAAGAGAACTTCTAATGGTTTGAAGTCAAGCATGACCAAGGACATCCAGAGTTCCAGGTCTGGATGCCCCAAGTTTGTTTTTGGTACAATGTTACTCAAGGAGGCCATGAGATTGGTTAAGATGAAGTGGGAGCAAGCAATTAGACTGAATTTTATTGAACATTTTGTATCTGAAGAAACTGTGTATTTGAAGGTTAATGATAAATATATTTAGCATGATCAGGTTTAGAATACTGAGACATCATTCAACTGTACAATGGTGAGTGTATTACAAACACAACAACAAGAAAGGATCTAACATGCTAGCAATTTTTACAAGCTATCCAGTTATAGCTTCACCCCAATGGAGTACACCACACATACCGATGTGGCCTCCGCCAACCCAACAGCCTGACCAGCGCACACCAATTTTGTGTGGCAGTAGCTCTCTATTTTTGAGTTATTTGTTTATTTATATATTTATTAACCATATTCATTACAAGCAACATAACAATGTTTAAAAATAGAGCTATTAAATACATACTTTGATTCAGCAATACAATATTGCACAAATAGAGGCAATCAAAACCAAAGTCACACATTTTAACACCATTTTCAACAGATCTGGAAGATTACATCTAATAGAGATGGGCATTAAAATGAACCACAGGGTAAACAGATTAGCTCTGGCATGCTGGCGGCCGGGGTGTTGCTGGCCGCCGCGGTGGTGCTGGCGGTCGCGGTGTTGCCGGAGTGCGCGGTGCGGCCGGCGACCGGGGTAGGCTTGGG
>SDVV010009815.1:0-16531 GCA_016164225.1 Gammarus roeselii | reverse complement strand
AATACCATTATTGCTTTTTTTTTTGGGTTACAAAATAATCCTACACTGTCTGAGTCTGTTTTATAAAATGAAAATAATTCTGACTAGTCTCGATAGAAGATACAAAAATATTAAATGTACAATATTGCTATTTCCATTTAATTTGGGCACTTAATCGGTAAACGAAGTTCGTTTTGTTCTGCATAACGTGGCATAGAATGTGGATCCGAACATTTGTCACCTTCTTATGCATTGGTGGCTTGATGACTGAGCCTCTGACTGAGGGCGATGCTCTATTTGTGATAGGAGGTTAACCAAGAGCCTCTGATTGAGGGCGAGGCTCTATTTGTGATAGGAGGTTAACCAAGAGCCTCTGATTGAGGGCGAGGCTCTATTTGTGATAGGAGGTTAACCAATTCTAATATCATGTCGTGGCAGGGGGAGTTCACCGTTGGCTATATTGGTGTATATCTTCAATAATGTCGAGATGTTTTCTTGTTCATGGAAAGCGGTAGGGATGCTCATCGACTCACTTGTTAGTGTAGTCATGTCATATCCGGAAGTTGTGCCCAACCGACAAGCTTTCGGTGGAGGGCGCATGAGTTACCAGCTGTGTTTCCTTGGTCTTCGATGAAGTGAGGCCAGGAGAACCCGTTTTGGACTTGGAAGGAGATGCATTGCGCAGGATTCACCGAGTTGACCCAATAAGTGCGGGCTGGAATGTCTAAGTTGAATCTTTTAATGTCAATTTGGCGGACGTCATTTTTTTCATAATGAAAAGAAACAATTGCATATCTTCTTCATCCTGGAGAAGATGTTTAATCTCAGTCCATCTTCTCCGTATTCACTCTTCCCTTTGACTAATTAATGCATCTCAGTATATTCTCGTGTAGTTAACTGTTGTGTTAATTTGGTTGGTACAGCAAAGGCCGAGCATTTCATCAACATTCCATCGGGCACCAGCTGCTGGCTGCTGCTCTTTTAATTGTGTGTAGTAATTTCCTAACCTGACGTTTCAGGATTTCGGGATACTTAAATTTGTCGTATTCGTGGACAAGCCGTGCATGATCTGGAAAACAGGGTTGCGATAGATTTTTTGCATGGCTGGTGGTTCATATCGCTTCTCGAGCAAAGGATTCATAGAACTGAATGCTCAGTGCAGCTTACTAAATCACACTAATGACCGTGCTATCGTTCACATTATTTAATGCTTACTGCAGCTTACTAAATCACACTAATGACCGTGCAATCGTTCATGCTGATTAATGCTTACTGCAGCTTACTAAATCACACTAATGACCGTGCAATCGTTCATATTGATTAATGCTACTGCAGCTTACTAAATCACACTAATGACCGTGCAATCGTTCTAGCTGATTAATGCTCACTGCAGCTTACTAAATCACACTAATGACCGTGCAATCGTTCATATTGATTAATGCTTACTGCAGCTTATTAAATAACACTAATGACCGTGCAATCGTTCATGCTGATTAATGCTCACTGCAGCTAACTAAATCACACTAATGACCGTGCTATCGTTCATGCTGATTAATGCTGCAGTTGACTGTATTCACGTCATTTGAAATTATTAGCTCATGAAAATGAAATTAATAGTTTAAATCTGCACCTTTTCCTCCCAAGGCATCCCTCAGATTGTTACTCGGCTATTCTAGGGAACTTCCGTTCGTTATTTATTAGTGCAATATTACCTTCTACAAATTACACCAAACTATTTATGGAAAAATATGTTCAAATTACTAGGCAAGGAAAGGTCTTGGCCTTGCAAATGCAATTCCCCGATCTTGTGTTGAGATGGACCAGCCGGTCGTCGCTTCCCTGACTCTTCATTCTTATTTACACAAGGACCGCCATCGAAGAAAATTGGATGCCGCTCGTAGCGACGCTTCTCTAAACATTCGCTAAATTTGTGAATATTGAGGAAGCAATGCCGTTAATTCAACGGTTAGGAAGGCTTTCCGTTAATTCAACGGCAAGGAAGGCTTGCATAAATATTTCTCCTGCTCAAGTTATAGTGTGTCGTTTAAGAATGAAGAGATTATCTTCTTACAGCTTCAGTCAACATCAAAGTTCGATGAATTTTCAGAAGAAGGCAACGCACACCAAATGTATTGTACGATGAACCAATTCATCTCCAGCATCAAAAACACAGCTGTGTTGCACCCAAGATTATCACAGATTTTGTATTTTGTTTCAAACAATATCAACTACTTCAAACTATTGATCCATCTCCGCTTTCTACATATGCATATATTGAGTCAAATTGTCGTGAAGAATACTGGGAAATATCATTACAGAAAATCTAGGATAAAAGGACCAAATATTTTGGTCAATTGAAAGAGATGCAGAACATGATTGTTTGATACTGTATCGTTTACATGCAGCAAAATGTAAACGATGCAGCATCAAGGATTGGGTCCAAGAAAAAGTACCAACATACATACAAGTCATACACACCAAGACTCGATCTGACTGACTACCTTTTCACCAACAAATTGAAATGATGCTTTGTAACTACAGTTCTTCTAGCCCACTTCTAATCTACAGACAAGATATTTTCCTGACAGGTGATATAATCGAATAATGACTCCATCTATAATTTGGGATCCCACAAGTGTCCAAGATTCTAATCCAACTTGTTCTATAGCTGTGTACCCAGTATTCATGTGCATTCATTTCAATATGGCTGTCTTAAGCCGATCATATAAGTTCTATATCCCGGCGCAATGTCGGTCACGTCGGCTCCTCGACAGGCAATAGTACACACCCCGGGGAAATAGCGCGGTTCTCAATCCTGCCGCATCCATTAGTTCCTTGCGACTTCAGGACTGGTCAATAGATGGCGTGCAATCGAGTTACAATTCTTGGAAAGCATCTACACTTCTCTAACAGCTCTTCTTGCAAGAAGTTGAAGGGCTGCAAAGAAAATCAAATTCTGTACCTCGAGGGATGCAGTCGATATTGCATGTTTTTGGCACTGATCGATAATATATTGGCATCAGCTATCCAAACATGGTTATGATAAAATGCTAATTTTATTATAGATAGCATTATCTAACCCCTTTGCACCTGTGAAAAAGCAATTTGTTGAACCGATTTACAAAATAAAAGGATACGCAATTCAATATATTGATTAACAATGCGAATTAACCATTGGAAACCCAAACAAAATTGAACGAGAAATATTTTCGAACGTCATGGATGGACAATTTAACAACTTGTTTGGTTGACACTAGATGGCCTTTTATGTTCTTAGATATTCTGAAGAGCGAATCTGTGATTCGCGAATCTGTGATTTTCTGAAGAGCGAATCTGTGATGCACAAATGTATAGAGGTAAACAAAACTCACAAATTTGGATAAAAAAGGACTTATTTTTCATAGCTTCAAATCTATGTTGAACTCGTCTGCGGCTAATCAGTAATGGCTTGTTCCATGTCCAACAAAATATATTCGAGAACATTCGTTGACTTATCGTTTGATATAATCTTTCAAAATAGTGGCACACTTTGTAACGCCCAATAATAAAAATCGATATTTTACCTTTGAAGGCTTCCATTTTTATATAAAATTATAGGCTCAATAAATCCAGCCTTTCCTATGCAAAAATTTGCCAGTAATTATAACAGATTTGTCCTGTTATTGAATGTATAATTATATGGGAAAATGTTCACAAATGGCATTGTAATGTCTTCTCACCGATTGCGCATGAATCGAAAAAAAAACCTGAGTAGCTCAGGAGCCTAACAATGGCTCAAAAGAGTTGTGAACAGGTAACTTTTCCGGCACCGATTGCGACTCTGCCCCCCCCCCCCCGGCTTACGCTGGTAGCCCATCTGGTCAGCCCAGCCCGTTTATTCTCTTGCCTGATCGAGTTGAGTTTTCCTAGATCACATTGCGCCAAGTCTAGCAAGCCCATCTAGTATCTAGGCCATCTTGTGTTCTACCCTGCTAGCTCTTTGGGCCGTTGTTGTTAAAGCTTCTTCAGCCTCCCGGTCCTACCTGTCACTCGCTTTATAGGAGTGCCGCCATTTGCACTTTAGCCAGCGCGGCGGCAAAGAATTCAGGCAAGGGTCTCCGAGCACACTCCTAAATCCTTGTGTTTAGGGTTACTGGAGCTAACAGCAGGGACGGTACTCATAAGCCCTTGTGTTTAGGGCCACTGAAGCTAACGGCAGAGATGGAGTTTGCTGAAACATCCATCAGTTACAGGTGGAGTAATGGAGCACTCCCTTGAAGAGACGCCTCAGCTTCTGGGAGTGCTGAGGAGGGCGGATATCTTTCAAGAATGATGGCAAGTCGTGGAGAATGGTGGGGAAACAACTTAGCCTGGATGACCGTATGCATATTTAGTGTCCTAGGAGAGATGTGTAATAGAACAGATGCGTGAGATAAATTAAATTAACCAAATCGATGTTTCGGGCATATTCAAATAATTTCATTCTATTTCTTTTGAAAATTAAATGTATCACTAAACAACTTTGTGGACCCTTTAAGGTTCCACTTATTCATATTCGTGACGAAAATAATATTCAACAATGTTCTGTTCCGGTGATGCAAAATATGAAATTGCCTTTGTATGATCACGAATAACTTTTATACTTTATACCAGTGTTGTCAGCATAAGAAGTTCACCAGATAATATCCACAGAATCATCTTCCAACGTTCTATACAGTCTAGTAGGCAGTATACGTTTAGTTGAATGAAAATATAATTCACGTATTAATTTGACACAGTAGAAGACTCAGTGATGTAAAGGTGAGCACATTTTGATTAATCAGTTACGTTTAAACGTATCTGGTTCACAAGAGTCTGGGTGGAGTTTCATGTAAGTAAAGAGGGTTGTAATCAAGACCTTATGTTCAAGACACTATTTTATGTTCATGAGGATGCCGATGATGAGAGTCTAGCTCCCCAACCATGGACCATCTTACATTGCACTGTCTTATAGTTTGTTGGGGGAAACTATCTTAATGAAAAGTATGCAATCATCAACCTGCAACCTCCAATCCTTCGCTGGCGTCGATGATTTGCTCGCAGTAAATATTTCAAGCAAGATGAGAGACCTTCAGGTGGCTCTTGGAAGGTTCTGTTGCACTTCTAGACTGAATTATGAAGTGGCTGCGTGAAGCGAGGATATGCAGGCTATGACGAGGCTACGTGGATGTCTAACTGGCAGTCTGTGAAGTGGCTACGTGGAGGGCTTTCTGGCAGGCTGTGAAGTGGCTACGTGGAGGGCTTACAGACAGGCTGTGAAGTAGCTACATGGAGAGCTTACTGGCAGGCTGTGAAGTGGCTACGTAGAGGGCTTGCTGGCAGTCTGTGAAGTGGCTACGTAGGCGGCTTGCTGGCAGGATGTGAAGTGGCTACGTGGAGGGCTTACAGACAGGCTGTGAAGTGGCTAAGTGGAGGGCTTACTGGTAGGCTGTGAAGTGGCTAAGTAGTGGGCTTACTGGCAGGATGTGAAGTGGCTACGTGGAGGGCTTACAGACAGGCTGTGAAGTAGCTACGTAGAGGGCTTACTGGCAGACTGTGAAGTGGCTACGTAGAGGGCTTACTGACAGACTGTGAAGTGGCTACGTAGAGGGCTTACTGGCAGGCTGTGAAGTGGCTACGTGGAGGACTTACAGACAGGCTGTGAAGTGACTACGTAGAGGGCTTACTGGCAGGCTGTGAAGTGGCTACGTGGAGGGCTTACAGACAGGCTGTGAAGTGGCTATGCAAAGCAATGATTGACAAGTTGTGGGACGTCGCGGCGAGGATTAGGAGGTTATGTAGTTTACAAGTGCTTACAAGTGTAGGAAGACAAAAACAGGCCTATTGGCCCAAACTAGGATGCCTTTTGGTAGCAAGAGTGTTAGTTCTGGAGTAGAACGTCTAGGAGGCCTATTGGCCCAAACTAGGTTGCCTTTTGGTAGCAAAAGAATTAGTTTTGAAGAATGACGTCTAAGAGAGTTGTTTACAACCTCCGCTGGAAGTTTGTTCCATTCTTCGACAACTCTATACGTGAAGAAATTGCGCATGATGTCGAGTTAGAAACATTTCCCAACAATTTTGTATCCATTGTTCCTAGTCACTCCTTTTGTATTTAGAGTGAAAAGGCTCGCTCGGTCGACGTTTTCCTTACCCTCCATAATCTTCCCCACTTCTATCATGTCGCCTCTGACTCGACGTTTCTCTAGCGAATGAAGATTGAGTTCACGAAGCCTGTCTTTATTTATTCCGCAGCGAGGGGACGAGTTTGGTAGTTCTACGTTGAACCTTCTCAAGTTTAATAACGTCTTTTCTAAGGAATGGAGACCAGAATTGAACGGCATTCTCGAGATGCGGTCGAACAAATGCATTAAATAACTTTAGCATACTGTGCTGGTTTTTGTAAGAGATAGTGCCGGATGTCATACCTAGCATTTTGTTCCCTTTCTTGGCAGCATCGTTACATTGTTTGCTGCTTTTTAAGTCGTTACTAATGATGACACCTAAATCTCTCTCTTCGGTGACGGAAATAAGTTTTTTTTCAGACATTGAATATTCGTGTTTGGGGTTATGAAGACCTATGTGCATAACTTTGCATTTGTCGACATCAAATTTCATTTGCCACTTCTCTGACCAATCAACAATTTTGTTCAAGTCTAGTTGGATCTGCTGACACTCTGGTTCAGTCTGCACTTTTCCTGCGATCTTAGTATCGTCTGCAAACATGCTAATGTTTGAGAGTACGTTGCTATCTAGATCGTTAATGAATATTATAAAGAGAACTGGCCCTAACACGGATCCTTGAGGCACGCCGCTTGTAACGTTACCCCAAGGGGAGGAAGCTCCGTTAAGTAGTGGTGCTTGAAGCGCTGATTACCTGGCTGGGAAATGGCTGCTTGAAGTCAGGATGAGTTGTCAGCTCAGATGGTGCATGAAACTTGGATTGGAAAGCTGTGAAGTAACTTTGAATAGTGTAGTAGGCTTGGGGCTAGTAAAGGCCTAAATACAATTTAGTAAAATATATGAACTTCTCGGAAATGATGTTTTCCTTGTTCAATAACATTGGAAATATAGTTGACATGTTTATCAGTAACAAACGGCACCCCAAAGTTTGAAGCTGGGGACAATGGAATTATTGTCGATGATGCAACTGTTGTATAACGCACTCTATCGGATATCATTAATAACCGATCTCTCCAATAGTTCATTAGCATTGTTTCCTCAAGGTAATTATCTCACCAGAGCAGAATATATTTTCCAGGTAACACAATAAGGGCAATTATGTTGGGGACAAACGATTAAAGTAATTGAAGCCAGAAATTTTGTCTTCTATCCCCACATGAAAGGAAGCTACCCCATCCCATTCCTTCTCTAGTCCCTCTCGGCCTAGCGCATTGCTGGACAGTGGAACAGTGGAGGTAATTAATTATACGACACTCTGTGTTGGCCATCTGACTGTGACAATTAACGCCGGCGTCTGACAAACAGTTTGATAATGTGTCAGCATCACCGTGAGCCAAACGATAATTCTTGTTGTCAGGAGCAGCAGGCATGACAGACGTTGCTCTTAATGCCCGTTAGTTATCAAGTCAGAACTTGCTGATCATCTGCGAGAGACGTTGCTCTTAATGCCCGTTAGTTATCAAGTCAGAACTTGCTGATCATCTGCGAGAGACGTTGCTCTTAATGCCCGTTAGTTATCAAGTCAGAACTTGCTGATCATCTGCGAGAGACGTTGCTCTTAATGCCCGTTAGTTATCAAGTCAGAACTTGCTGATCATCTGCGAGAGACGTTGCTCTTAATGCCCGTTAGTTATCAAGTCAGAACTTGCTGATCATCTGCGAGAGACGTTGCTCTTAATGCCCGTTAGTTATCAAGTCAGAACTTGCTGATCATCTGCGAGAGACGTTGCTCTTAATGCCCGTTAGTTATCAAGTCAGAACTTGCTGATCATCTGCGAGAGACGTTGCTCTTAATGCCCGTTAGTTATCAAGTCAGAACTTGCTGATCATCTGCGAGAGACGTTGCTCTTAATGCCCGTTAGTTATCAAGTCAGAACTTGCTGATCATCTGCGAGAGACGTTGCTCTTAATGCCCGTTAGTTATCAAGTCAGAACTTGCTGATCATCTGCGAGAGACGTTGCTCTTAATGCCCGTTAGTTATCAAGTCAGAACTTGCTGATCATCTGCGAGAGAAATAACGACCCAATATCGGATTCGGTGTCTACGCAAATTTTTGATCGATACTGTGCATCATCTGAGCAAATATAGTAATGTTTCCCTCAGCATGAGCTGTTATTTTTCTGTTCTTCTTGCATCATAATGTCAGTACAGCTCAAAGGGTAGCTATTAAAGCCAACTTAATCAAAATCTTCTCGGTTAATAATCTAACAATGATCTATTTACCTTCATTCAGTAAAAGTCTGGGCAACGGGTTGTTGCTGAATTCCTGAGAAGTGAATGAATAGTTTTATGATGGAATGAATTCTGTTGAACGATGTGAAATCAAGCAGTTAACTTCCAAATAATCAATAACAAGATTGTTTATCACACTTTATTATTGATAACAATTGTGTCTACACTGCTATTAGATATGATACATCAGATGATAACTATTCTAAAAAACATCAGGGTATATTCTCAGCTTCCCTCTAGACCATCTGTGGCTAACAATATGTTACCCTATCTAACTCTGAAGATAATTCGTCATCCAAAACTCAGTGAGTGTCCTAAAGCTGCCGTTCCGCAGTGTACTTGCAAACCTAAGACATTCATCAGAGAGTTGACTCGTCAAGCTTCACATGAACATGGTTTAATCGGGCATATCATTCAAATATATTTGCTTTGAGTAGAGGGAGAGAAAAATATATACGCTGTACTCAGATTCTAGGAGGTTGCTTCAGGATAAGTGGTATAATGGTAAATATTGATATATTGGTATATATGTACTCAAACCGTCATGATCGATTTACTGATGCTATCGTAATTTCTGGTCTCCATTATTTTATAATACGCAGAGATTATATGTATTCAGGTTTCGTGTTGGTTAAGCTCTCGTTCTTAGAAGCTATGTCAATTTTTTATTTCGGCACATGAACAAATATACGTTGCCAACGGATAATACAATGGGGCGCACAAAATTAATATGTTATTAAAAATGCTGAACTCGCATTTTATCGGAGACAAATAATTACGTTCAAATTGTAGTTAAAGAAAAGACAAAAATGGAACATTAAAGATCATTGTGTGTTATTTCTATTTGCCTTTGCAGGAGTTCAATGAAATCTTAGACATTCATATAACAACGAACCTCAATTCAAACGTTTACTCCCGACCCAATAGGATGCAAAATCTGTTCTAGAATGTTGCCCACAACAACAAAAGAGAGAGAGAAGGGATCTTACTGCGCTAGTTAACAGAGACGACATCAAAGGCAGAACTACAGTCCATAAACTTTCGAAACCCTTAAAAGTAAAGCGAAAAACAAGTTCACTTGATGAGCGACAGTACTTGAGCCCTTTCCTAAAGGATAGCTAGATGGAGAGGCGAATAATAGCGGTGAGTTGTAACACAGCTCAATACCTGCTGGTTGTCATTTACGGTTAGTTTTAGTGAATCATGGAAGATGCGAATAAGGTATAACCTGTTTTCTGAATGATCTTTGGATGTTCAGCGTGAAGACGTACTGCTGTCTTATCCAAGTCTGATGGTGGCTTGGGGTGGGCAGTTGCCGAGTTAAGGAAAGGCCTAATTTAGCTTTCATAACCCCGCAGTGTATTGCCAAAGCTCGAACACCCAACCCGCTGCACAAGAGACTTGTGCTGATGATGAAGCTGAACATGCAATCCAGTGCCTCTTAGGGCTATTTATGATTGTTATTTGTTATTATTGTAATTAAAATATTATGAATTCATCTTTGGGAATAATATAATAAAGTACGCTTTAGTTTTTCCTGCGATGAATTCTCAACATTCAATGTGGGTTACTCATGATCATATTTACGTCAAAGCTAAGTGTGAAACGACATTAAAAATAACGCAATAGCGATTACGTATCCATTAATATCTCATCAGTGACTAGTCCCGCATACATTCCATCGTAACAATTATTTGGCAATGTCTAGTCACGTGATTGCAAACGCTGATTACATAAAGAATACCATTGCACCGGCCAGCAAAATTTTGTGTGGTCATGGGATTAGAATAATGTCATATTCAGTAAATTTTGTTCCTGCTATCCAGGTAGCATAACGGTGGTGAAGCCAAAAATTGTTTCATAAGAAGGAAAACGATTTTTTTGCTGTAAAACTAATTAGAAAGCCAATTGGCGACCTTATTTTAACTATGTGATGAAGTTCATTTGTTTAACTATTTCTTCCACCATTATTGTCTTGGTCTGTAACTAAGATCCGCAATTCGCTCAAGTGGATCGATATGTTGCTGTTTTTTTCCATAACATCATCACGTATTCATTTGGTTCGGTCACATGTGGAATAAATAATCCTACATTATATTATGCAGAATGCGGAGAAATTTTGAGTGTTAATGTTTGATGTATTGGCATCAACTTGTCAAGGCAGACTCAGCACAGTGTTTTCTTGATATTCTTTTACAGACAGGAATGTTTTAAGAGTTACATTTCACTGTCAATGTTGACAAGTCTGTGCATAGGCGCTCTGTTTGTGCAAGAAATACTTATTAAATCAATGGATGTCATTTGCGTAGCCGTTTCAGTTCCCTAGTAGCCGTTACTAGGATTTGTTACTTATGCAATACGATATGCTCATAAATAAAACACTCGGGGGCAAATCCAAAGGTGTCGGTCTAAATTTACCGAATAATGGAGCCCCTATGTCTTTTTCTACTTAAATGCGATGATGCTTCATCGACTTTTCCTAGAAATATTCTCATCAAGAAAAGTCAATTGTACGGCTTAGATATGAAGTCGTATTGCTGCTCCAACGAGCAGATGCATAGGTAGCTGCTTTCGCATATAAATCCCGGTAACTGTGATTATGTTCGGGCAAAGGAGGACAGTTGGGAACCAATTTGATTTGTACACTCACGCTCGACAATTTAAAGTACGTTTTTTGTAATGGATATGTTCGAATGACTTGAGAGCGGTAGACGTATGCACCAAACGCAGCTTCTAATTTACTTTCTGGCCCTAAAAGATAGTACAGTAATGCCGCTACAATAATTCATATTGATGAGAAGAATGGATGATATTGGTGGCTTTTGTCCGATTGGTAGTCCTTTAGTCGGATATGCTCCGACGACTACAAGCGTCTCATACACTCGTCTCACAGAGCCGTAGTGAGCTCTTCGTCGACATGTTTGAACTTGTTTGAACTTGCACTCTGCATGCAGCTATCGGGACTGTGACGGCATGTGGGGCAATATTTCATGAGTCGATTTAGAAGCGAGGCTAAAGGCAATACTGAGACATTTATGTTTTTCTTCAAAATGAAAAACTAGTGGAATATCCTTTATACTTTAATAGAACGTACAATATTGTTATATCCGCATGACCAGTCTTTGAACGAATAATCATCTTAGATTTATTTCCATCATTCAAACTTGAATACACTCACTCCACTTACGTTGTGTTCGTATGAGAGTGTTTGAAATGTAAAATACTTCCCTGGATTCTTCCAGTACACCGACTCCTTCCCCTTTCTCGCCCTCCAACCCTAAAGACTTCATGTTCATTATAACCTGTTTCATCTTCCGAATTGAATACTATCAAATAGACGAAATAATGTCGTTTGATAGAGACATCACTCTTTAGACTACATTAAAATGACTAGATGATAGTCTAGTCACCTCAGATTTTCATTCATTAGATTATATTTGCAATACTCGATGACAATTTAATCACCACAGGCTTTAGGTGACCCCTTCATATGGCCTCCTTCATCATGCCTTTTAA
Source organism: Gammarus roeselii (assembly GCA_016164225.1). Taxonomy (NCBI): domain Eukaryota; kingdom Metazoa; phylum Arthropoda; class Malacostraca; order Amphipoda; family Gammaridae; genus Gammarus; species Gammarus roeselii. The sequence goes on along the minus strand of SDVV010009815.1, from coordinate 4,626 downwards.
CCAATGTCTAGATGGGGATTGTATTCTAACTATACAGATCATCAACATTACCATATTGGTAATCAGGATGCGTTTGAGACATTGAAAGTCAGAGAGGAGCTGAATTCTCAGACTTGCAATTTTGTATGTGTTTATAAACTGGTTTGATGTATTCACATTATAAGTTAGGCTTGTATAGCTCATATTTTTCTTTTAATTCACTGTTATTGGCCTTATTCACGTATTTTTATCACACGATAAACTGCGAAACGATGACGATGAATTTAGAAATTATTTCAATATAGGAAATCGATTGAATGTTGAGGAACTGTGTCAAGCAGATCCGCCGTAAACCAAAATTATAATTGAAAAAGAGATTTGGTCACTAATGAATATAAAGGTGTGGTCACTATGTTGCATCTATACGTATTTTTTATTTTTCCAATCAACGGATACAAATATTAGAATGTCAGCCTCCTCTGTATTTACGAATTTTGAACAGCTTCAAATGTTATTATGTGTACCAATTTCCATTTGATCTAAATCTCAACTGTTATGGAGATTTAAATATTTTACTGATCGAATTCTAATTTACAAGTTGAAAAAATTTTTGGTTCTGGCACTGAAACAGTTCTATATATGTTGACTGTTAAGGCAAAAATTGATCCCTAAAGTCGGTATTCTATTTACGAGACGCTAGCTCGGACGCATTTTCCTATTAAGTGACAGACAAGCTCTGAGTTTGCTTACAAGCGATACCAAAAGTCATCTCGAAAATATTTTGAAAAAGCATTCCAGGGGAAACTAAGGTGCAATGCTGCAATGCTAGCTATTCTGGATAGGCACTTTAAAGTTCTAATTTCAATGCCATGTTCCAGAATCGTTCTCTTACCAACAATCAGCTCCACATTTGTCTTGACCTATATCCAGACTGTGAGGTGCATAATCTATCCCAGCCTGCCCTCATACCTCCAATCAAAGGTCTGGGGCCGATCATATAATTTTCATTTATCCGTGCAATGTCGGTCCTGTCGGCTCCTCGACAGGCAATATTACACAGCCCAGGCTTTGTGGGCCTCCTCAGACAGAATATTGTCGATAAAACAGATGACCCGATTGGAAGGAGCGGTCTCTAGGCGCTGGGCAAGAAACTAGCACGGGTCGTAATCCTGCGGTTGCGGCTGCAGTTTTCACCTTGATTAAAAGATTGTTTAGCATCACATCATTATTAAAATTTTCAGTTCTGGTCAACAAGCGGCGATGGAAGAAGGTTGTTGTGTTGAAAAAATTTCTGTAACGAACATTGCATCTTCTAAGTTTGTTAAATATGTATTTTTAGGTAGCAATTGCTGAGTAATGACTTGCTTGAATCTGGCTAAATTGCTAACAAGTGCTGACAGTCCCAGTCATTGCCTGGAATCTTTCATATGCTGATCATCGTCACTTGTTTCCTTCTCCCCGGGTGCCTGTAAAAGTATCATTCCTTTGTTGATAACCATAGCCCCACTGCTGTTCTCGGTCCCAATTCCACTCCAAGCATAATTTCATTCCTACTTTTACCATATTTCTCTTCTCCCTTCTGTTCTTGTTCCAGTTCCTGAATATAGTATTATCCATACACTAATCATGCTCCCTTGCTCCCTCTGGTCCGGTTATTTCAAAGTATCCATCTTACTCTGATCATTCTCCCTTGTTCTCCTCTGGCCCAGTCTCCGGATAGTATATTTCTTCCAGGAATCATCCTTTCCTGTTCCTCTCATGTCCTGTTCCTACGTGGTATCATTCCTCCACTGATCATTTTCCCTTGCTCCTTTCTGGCCCAATCCCTGAATAGTATCATCCTCGACAGCACTCCTCAAGCTCAGTCCCTGCATGGTCTCGTTCCTACTCTAATCATCACCCTGCTACCCTCAAGCTAAGTCCCTGCATAGTACCCTTCCTACGTTGATCATCAACCCCTGCTACCCTCAAGCAAAGTCCCTGCATAGTATCCTTCCTACTTTAATCGTCACCCCTGCTACCCTCAAGCTAAGTCCCTACATAGTATCCTTCCTACTTTAATCATCAACCCTGCTACCCTCAAGCTAAGTCCCTGCATAGTATCCTTCCTACTTTAACCATCAACCCTGCTGCCCTCTTTGTCCATGACTGAACCTGTACCACAAAACAGTTTTGAACAATTCCTCGTCTCCAGGCAGGCGAATGCAGATGCCAAAACAGTCGAGCTCGACTGTTTTGTTAATGAGCCGCAAGAGACATAATGAGTAGACCGCATTGGTAGGTGATAATGAGGACGAGGGCTCCTGTCTATACTCGTTAGAGCTCGCAATCAGTTAATGGGGACGCCGGGACAGACGGGAAAGGATATTGGAAGCAGAATAATGTCTATACATACTGGGGTCGCTTTTTAGAGGTAGAAAATAAAATTGTTCAGGTGACATTTCCGAGCAGCCTCATTACTATTTCGAAATCACCTTTGAAAACATTCATTTGAGTTCATGTACGATATCCAGGTGGTCGCTGACCATATCCAGGTAGTCGCTGACCATATCTGGGTGGTCGCTGACCATATCCGGATGGTCGCTGACCATATCCAGGTGGTCGCTGACCATATCCAGGTGGTCGCTGACCATATCCAGGTGGTCGCTGACCCTATCCAGGTGGTCGCTGACCATATCCAGGTGGTCGCTGACCATATCCAGGTGGTCGCTGACTATTCCAGGTGGTCGCTGACCATATCCAGGTAGTCGCTAGCCATATCCAGGTGGTCGCTGACCATGTCCAGGTGGTCGCTGACCATATCCATGTGGTCGTTTACCATATCACAATTAGTATGCGGATGATAAAGAACGATTATTTGTGGTCACTGTACCCTAACCCACACACTTAGGAGTATTGAGCCTGGAACGAGAAAAAAATAAGTGAGCATGAAAGAATTCAATTACAATTGAGAATGGGAGCATGCTGTTCAAGCAAACAAACACACATTTCAAGGAAAATCCTACCACTGGGACGCTTTCGTCAATACTCCTGAAAACTGTCCACTATGTTTAGTTTTCACTAAACGAACGGTCGTTGATTTGTGATCACAAAATCCTTTTGTGCAGAGTTTTCAACAAGACAGAGAACGCCATTCTATTATTTTCCTCAAATACATACTAATTGTCTAACTTGAATCATGTTTTAACACACTGCATTAGCCAGCACTACCATAGTGCCCTGTCGTTATCATTTTAATCAAGTTTCCCGCAAACAGATACTAAGAAAAAAACACCAATGACCCAGCCTAATAACCCGAGCCAGGTAATTGCTCCCCAGAGTCGTTCAGCAATTAGCTTTAGAGAGGAGCAAGGACAATGGTGTCTCGTTTGCCGCATACATCTTTATTATTATTGCCCGACCACGGAAAAGGCTGCGAGGTGTTGCTTTCGTGGGAAATCTTTTACATTAGACGGCGTACTGTGCCCCAGGTGCATTACTGAGCAGTGGCGAGAAATGGCGGCTCTTAGGACGAGAATATGAGGCCATTAAGGCAGGGAGGCTGAGTAACTTTATGGAACAGGATTAGCATGGAAGTTATAGAGGGAGATTCAGTCATTTTATTAGGATTGTGGATCAACTTTATAGAATCAGCTTACCGTGGTACTTGAGAGCAAAGGATGTCAATTTTGCATGAGTGCTTAACAGCTTAAAAAAAACAGACAAGCATACAACATAAAGACGAAAGACTAATTCTTCTTACTAGTGTTGTGGATTCCCTTAATTGAACAGGTTCATCGTTGACTCTGAGAGAGGGAGATCCATGCACAAGTTTCATCTTGGTTATGATGAACTTTATGATAACGCATTAGCATGGGACTCAATTAGAGAGCTATGATTCAGTCATCTTAATTGGGATCTGTTTTATGGAGCCGTATTAGAACGGCATTTAATGACTGAAGGCTTAATCTCTTTGGTAGAGTCGCGGTGTGATTGCTGGAACTGGATGAGTCGCGGTGTGATTGCTGGAACTGGATGAGTCGCGGTGTGATTGCTGGAACTGGATGAGCATGGAACTTGAAGCAGGAAAATTTTGTGTTTATGAAAAAGTTGTGGTCCAACTTTGTGGACACGCAAAGCAGGAAGATTAAACATTTAGGGTTGGCGTAGAATGTGGATCCCCTCTACTTCATTGCCTCAGTTAATCATACAAATGAAACTCGAAAAAGGAGGGTAATTCAGTTAGGTTTAGCGTACGAATATCTATTGGGAATCACAATATCATGGAACTTGAAGGGGAAAGATTGTTTAGGTGATATATCTCGATTGTAGTAGTAGTGTTCGGCCCTGTGGGAAATTTCACTTCAATTCACGGATGCGCCTGGAAGCTGGTGTTGCCGGAGGCCACCGACAATGATGTGTTGTCCGTTTTACGATGAGTTACGGGCACCTATAATGATGCGTTGTCCGTGTTACGATGAGTTACGGGCACCTATAATGATGCGTTGTCCGTGTTACGATGAGTTACGGGCTCCTATAATGATGCGTTGTCCGTGTTACGATGAGTTAGGGGCACCTATAATGATGCGTTGTCCGTGTTACGATGAGTTACGGGCACCTATAATGATGCGTTGTCCGTGTTACGATGAGTTACGGGCACCTATAATG
>SDVV010009814.1:0-16532 GCA_016164225.1 Gammarus roeselii | reverse complement strand
TATAGCTATATTTAGATATATATTTAGATATATAGAGCTTGCTCAGATGCTGAGCTCCACTACAGTCCAGTGTAATTTGTTCTTTGATATAGCTCTGGTCAAGTGTCTCTCTCTGTAAGCACTTGGCCTATAGCTCCCCATTATGCTCCTGTTTTCCTGTTAGGTTCTGTTGTGTTGGTCTTGTCTTACATGTATTCAATTTTACAGGATTAGTGGAATGCCTTGTTGCTGGAGCAGCTGCAAGAGTTGGAAAAACAGTGCTCCATCTTGACAAGTAAGACAGTGTTACTATAACTAAGATATATGATCCGCTAGCTTCCCAACAACATAAATATATCGGAAAGATCCTTTGCGGCTATCTATCTAATTCATCCACAAGAGTCAAGATTGCACCACCTCTCTTCTCACTTTAATTACTATTTGCCCACTAAATATGAGGGGGTTTGGCTTCCAATTTTTCAAGAAATACACTAGATGCTGATTAGCATATAATTCAATTTTACCATGGCTCTAGTGTCACTCTTTGATTGTGACCAGTAGATTTTTGTTGAAAAAAATTGTTTAATAGGTTTAATGTGGTTCTTCAATCCTCAGAGTGGAAATTCTACTTTCCTAACCACTCATCATTCTAAGCTTGCACATTTATGTTAGCTTCTTACGTCTGCACATGGAGAGGATGGATGAAGCAAGATTGGTGAAAAGGGTGATGAATGCCGAGGCAAGTGGTTGCAGGCCTAGAGGTAGACCGAAGTTTGGGTGGATGGATGGCCTGAAGCAGGCGTTGGGAAGAAGAGACATGAATGTGGAGGTGGCGAGAGAGCGTGTAATGAACAGGCGTGAGTGGAGAATGGTTGTGAATGTTTGATTTTGACACTGCTCTGATGTGCTTTCCCGCCCTTGGCATTCCGCTGTTGGGATGGTCGTGGGTGGGGGGGGCCCGGCCATTATGACGCGGCGGGGGTTAACCAGTGAAAACTGTCAAGCCCTGCTGCTGACGACGGTTCCTCGGTGCATTAGGGACCCGGAATGTAAGTTGAGGGGCTACCGGCCGGACCCTTTAGCACAAAAGAGCTAAGTTGTGCGAGTGTGAGCGTATGAGGGTGTGAGTTGCGCCTTGTTGTCGGCCACCCCCCCTTTCTGGGGGATGCGGCCTAGTGTCTGTATCTGTATCTGTGCCTCTTCTGTATATAATTACTTTCTAATAACAACCCACTGTTGTTATTGTGAAGTCTCCTTTCTTCATCCTATCTACCGCTTTTCAGAACATCTTGTTCTCTTCAGAATTTTTGCACAACTGCCTACCCCACCTAGCATCACTATTGCCCTCCTCTTACCTTTGCAGCCCCACAAGCCAGCAAGGAGTAGCAGCGCTGGAGGAGGCCAGCACAGCTATGCGCGCCAGCCTAATATTGAGAACAGCCATGTTAACACAGGTATAGGAACTGGAATTAGTGCGCACCATTAGCTATCATATGAACAAACTGTATGAATTACAATAATAAAAAAAAAATGTATATATACATTAATAGAACAACAAACTCCACAGAAGAGAAGCGCACAAAGATGCAACACACCCACACACACACCACAACCCAACACCTCAACAGCATTGAGGCCAAAAAAAATCAAGGCTACACATACATACACTCTGTGCATTACACAAAAAGTACAACAGAAGAAGGCAAAGATGTAACCCACCCAGACACACACACACCAGAACCCACACAGCCACCGCCCCAACACCACAGAAACACCCAAGACACAGAAACAGCAGACCACACACACACACTCAGGAAAAAAAAAAAGTGCAAGAGCCACCCTCAACGAAATGGAACATCTAGCAGGCAAACCCAAAGCCAAGACAAAACATGCTACAGAAGTGAACGAATTGAATGAGAAATGAAAATGCTACTGAAGTGAATGAATTGAATTAGAAATGGAAAACAGCTATGTTATCCTGCAAGGCTTTGGTTGTTAATGCAGTGACGGACAAGTTAAGGTATGTTCAGCAGTGGTCGGATGTGGATGTGACTATGATGAGAGTGGCCTGTTGAGGGCTTAGATAAAAAATGATGATGAAAGTATGAATTGTTAAAGGTGACTGTGAGACTCAAAGTTCATGAAAGGTACCATTCAATCTTTATCCAAAGGAACTTTACCTATAGACTGAGGCAGGTTTTGTTGGCAGGGAGGCATGGCGAGGGGGCTCATGATAATACTGGTCCTGCTCCCATTGTGTAGGGTGGTGCTGGGTGTACCTCAGCTGAGCCTTTGTGGTGGTGCTGATGCCCACAGTAGCAACAACGAAATCATGGGTGAATTGGTGTCATCTGTTTTGGGCTGATTGTGGCTGTGATTTTGGTCGTAAGATGGTGGGTGGTGCTAGTTTTGGTCCTATAAATTTTTGTCCTACTTATTTGGTCACAATTCTGCATGGGGTGGTGCTGGACGCGGTTCTCTGTATGGTGGTACTTGTCTCATTTCGGCAGGTGGTGGGGCTGGTCAGGGTTCTGCAGGTGGAGGTTTTCAGATAAGTACCTGATAAGTACCTGACGCCCCCATCCTCTTGCCACAGCCCCAACGCCAGGGCAGGTCAGGACAAGGAGCCAAACCTGCAGGGCACAGGGAGAAAGCAAGAGAGCACAGGAGGCAAGAAGGCATGCGCCAGTCACAAAGTGCAGACACCAGACACATGGAACGGCAGGTGAAGACTATGTGACTGGAAGTGTGCATGCCAGTTACAAGAAGAAAAGCAATATAAAGGTAACATATACACACATAAAGCTACTTACAAACATACGACACATATATTTCCACAAATGCACAAAAACTAAACATGATGAACAAGCAATCTAAAAGGAGACAACTGTCTGTACATGATCAGTCACCAAAGAAGACGATAAAAAGATGAATTAAGAAGACTTCAGTCAATATAAAAAAAGAGATTGTGTGGAATTGACAACAGGAGACCACTTTTAAAACAAAAAAGTGTAGGAACATGAACAACTTCAGCAGGTAAGGAATTCCACAAGGCTATTAGTCTACAATTAAAGAAAGGCTTTCTCACATCCGACGCGCATCGCGGAGGATGAAGTTTAAATCCATGCACGCGGATACGAGTAAGTATCAGGAGCAGCAGTAAACATTCCTGACAAGCCCACATCAACCCTGCCTCCAGCACAATCATCAGCAAATGCTTTGTAATATTTTATGAGATTGGATCTTACCAGCTTACCGTAAAAAAAATGTAATCTAGACGGGGGACTTGCATAAGACAAATTCGCAAGTCCATCAACCTTCTTAGTCCAACGACGGTGAACAGACTCCAGCATCCTCAGATCAGCAACAAATTCCTAATTTCAAACACAGGAGCAATAGTCTACTACAATGCGGGTATGAAACACGTAAAGAAATACCATAAAATCAGAGCTCCTATCAACAGTGGACCTCAGTAAGTTGTTAGCCAGACCCATAGCTTTTTCTACCACAGCATGAATATGGTTATGAAACTTAAACTTGGTATCAACAATAACACCAAGGTCTCTATGAGACTCTACAAATGACAAAAAATCACCACCCAAACTGTACTGAGCCACATCACCCAACTTCAACCAGTTAAAGTTTCCCCGAAAAAAAACGCAACATCACACATTTGCTGACATTTAATTTCAGGTTCCAAGAAGAGGCCTCATTATGGATTAGATTTACATCCTGCTCCAGAGAAGAAACACCTCGACTGATATCACCCAAAGTTCTCCTAGAGAACTGCAAATACAACTTATAATAATCAGCAAAGGCCTTCATCTTACATGACACAGACGAGGAGATATAGTTGACACAAATTAGAAACAAAACCGGGCCAAGTACTGAACCTTGTGGCACACCACTGTCAACTGCCCTGGGACCACTAACTGCTCCCTCACAAACAACTCTCATTTCCCTGGCAGTTAGGAAACTTGATATCCAGAACAGAAGCTGAGCAGAAACGCCCGGACACTGCAACTTATGCAACAACACAGAGTGGGACACAACATCGAATGCTTTAGAAAAGTCAAGAAAAACCACATCCACAACAAGACCCACTGGGACACATCTCCATAAGTAAGTAGAAGCTGGTCCTCAGTTGACCTGCTTTTTCGAAATCTAAACTGATCTCTGGAAAGAATCCCATAGCATCCAAATACAATTTCAAATGAGAAGCTATTATACGCTCCATTGACTGCAGCAAACTGAGGTCAAACTTGCAAGGTGATAATTTAAGAGGGTCATATTAAGATTTGGCTTTGTACAAAGGTACTACTCTAGATAATTTCCACAAATGTAGTAAAGAACTCTCCTTCAAAGACAAATAAAAAATTAGGCAAAGTGGATAGGCCAATTCAGAGGAGGAAGACTTTAACAGCAAAGGATGAAGATAACCTGGTCCCATGCTTGAGTTACCATCAAGTTGAGAGAGGACTGGCAGCACATCCCCAGGTCTGACCACAGTGTCCCCCATAACACCATCACTCATCTGGTGGGGAGCCGGAGATGAGGGTTCCAGACGAACATACACCAATGAAAAACTGTAGGCAAATACTTCCCTCATCAAATAGTGATCAGTTACCACATCACCATTGATAATTTTCAAAGGACCCACAGAGGGAGAACCGATCTTCTTCATTCGTATGTACGAGTGAAATAATTTGAGCTTGGATTTTATTTGGTGAGATGACTGGCTAAACATTTGTTCTGTCATTGTCAAGTCCCTTATGATTGAAAAGTTGTGTCCAACAAACGGCATGTTGTTGCTGTTATTAAACTTTTCTCATTCATTTAGAACCTTCTTCCTTTATTTTAGCTCCCTGCTTTAGGTTGTAAGATGAGATGTGAAGGATCCATTAGGAAGTATGATGGATGTTTGTTTATCAAGAACTCCTTAAAGTTTCTTCCAGTTGATGTCATATGTGCCAATGTGGCTGTTGTTGGTTTGCATGATTTTGATGTTGGGCTTTTTGTGGTGTATCACCCTTTATCACACTCTTAACAAAATGCAGCTTTGACTGATCATTTGCTTGACCTATTTTCTGGAAGAAAAGGGATCCTCTTGGAGGATTTGAATCTATCCTTATTGCACTGATTTGTTCACGTGTTGACCAATATGTGACACCTGGTGATCACTCTTTATATGATTGTTTCACTCTACTGGGATGACTCGGGTTGAGGAGAGTACTTTTTTAACCTCTGGGAATAGCTTTGATCTGATTCTTACAACAGAATTTGAAAGAGTTGGATCAGTTGGTCAGTTGCCTTCTCTTCCTCACTTGTCAACATTCTCGATTTTTTTGTCTCCTAGTTCCTTTTGCAGCCTCTTCCAACATCCCCTCAGACCAGTGAGCAGCCACAGAGCTGGTGGGAGGCACAGCCATGCATGCCAGTATAAAATGAGAACAGCAGGCCTAAATGTCAGGCTTAAAACTGAAATTTTGCACTGTCATATGAACAACAGCATATAAATAAAAGTTGACAGATCACTGTAAAATAGATATGTACGCTGAGACTTAACACATCCAGACACACTCACACAGCTACCACTCCAACACTGCAACACCCAGCTGCCATGCCAACACAGTAAAACCAAGACAAAGACACCCACACACACAGCAACGAAAAAAATTGAACCACAATATACTATTTAGGCAACCTAAAAAACACACTGTGCAGCACACCTCTACCCTCAACACATACAAAGATGTACACTGTAACAACAAAACAATGCAAATAGCCCACACCATGAACCAGACATAACAGATTATCTATCTTATTTCATGAGATGGTGGGATATGGTGTTGTTGGATTATAGTTTCATGGTCATGTCATCACTGTCATTGTAAAGGCATTAAGGTTGTCTTGTAATTTGTTGCTTTCTCCTGTGAACATGGGTACTCGATTTATGATGTCTTTGTTTGTGTTCCTTATTTGACCCATTCATTCTTGAGTAATGCTCTTGTGTGTAGAATTTTATCTGTGTGGTTGAATGTAAGCCATTGGTTGTCTCAATTTGTCTTGCATATTTGACCTATTCTTGAGCCTATGTGAATGTGGGCTGTTATTTTTACTGGGAACGGCATAGCTACCTCTTCACCACTTTCTACAACACTGTCTCCATCTTTTTGCATTTTGGTCGTACAGTACTTCTATGGTATATCAATTGCCCTCAAAAATGCTTGATATGTTGGATCCTTTCTACTTGGAATGTTGTACATTTTCACCACATTCTCCAACGTTTCATCGCTAACATTTGCATATAGGTCGTCCAGTACCACCACATTGTATTGACAACCAAAAACCTAAATTCTCCCACTCAAACTAATCAAAAGTACTCCCTCGCCTCCTCATTTATCTTGCTACCTGGTCTGTAAGCACTCATAACTGTCTATCTCCCAACTATCTAGAAAGCTCTCCTTTCTACTCTGTTATGCCATTAGACAATCCATCACTTGATCACAACACACCTTCTTGTGCCCAACCTTCCTCTCTGTTTTTCCAATACCCTAGTTCCTGGGGACCAGCATGGAGATGGTCTGGTCTTTATTTACTGATGCCTTAACTGGGTGACTCACACATTTTTCACAAAGTTTGGAATACCTTGAAATGTTTTTAAGTCTAGAAATGTTGTATTTAGACTCTGAATAACTGCAAGGTATTTAAATAGTTTAGCACCATAAGTTTCAACATCCTATCATCAATCCCACAAAAGTTATATTGATAAAACCAATGCGGAGAGCAAACCCCATAAACGGGTGAGACTCAACACACAAAACTAGGTATCTTGCTGCACTTTCCATTATTCCAAAAAAGTGATGTGATAATTGAAAGTTTGAAAGTTGTAATAGCAAAGCATGTTTATATTGATGGTATCAAAATTTAATTAAAATAGTACAGAAATGTTTGCATTTGATAGGTCATCTTTGATGCATGTTCTATGCTGCAGTCTTTCTTGATAGTTGTAGAGGCTGGTTTTGATTTTTTTTGATGTATTTTATATTTTTTTCTTCTATATTAACCAATATCCAATCATTTCTACATTGGCTTCAGCATTGTGAAGCTAGCTACAGTAGGTATCATTTTTATTGTGTGTGGTTATAAAGTGGCATAATGTTTAAAGAATATGATTATCAATTGACATAATCCGCAAAGAATAATATTTACCTACTACTTCTCTGGAGACAACCCTAATATTTATTAACAGAAATGTTCAAGGGGCAAAAATATTTTAAATAAGAAAATATGTTCAGGAAATTGCCCCCAGCTGTTTTTTTTACCTGAGGTTACCCCATAGTTGTATGTTCATATATTTCCAGAAAAATAGTCTTATTTCAAAAATTATTCTTTGGCAACAAATTATGACTTATTTACAGTATCTCAGCTTTGTATCTCACCCTTGCAGCCCCCCACAGCCCCAACAGCCCTCCAACAGGGCACGCAGGCATGGGAGGCAGTACACCTCAGCGCGCCAGCAATCAAAAAGATTAGTACGGCACCACAAGCACTGCAGCAGGACGCTGGTCGGAATGCGCTTAGTAGGTCAAAAGAAAACAAAACAATGACAACAGTCAACAACTGCACACAACTGTCAGCAACACAAACAAAGCCACAAGATCACATCAAATTGGGTCTAGCAAAACTCATACATCTTGAAGCTGCAAAGGGAGTCACGCTGCACCTCATCAGCGGGCAGCCGGTTTAAAATCTGCACACAGCGAGAATGAAAGAATCTGCGTTTATAGTCTGTATGACAGCAAGAAACCACCAGCTTGAAAGAATACCCACGTGTGCCAACATCCGCAGCTCCGTCAAACAGATCAGACAAACCTGAATCAACAGATAAATGAAAAATCTTCTAATACTTCAAGATCTGAATGCAACAACATCCCCCTCACAGAAAAAACGGCATTGCTTTGAGCTGTTAACCATAGTCGACTCCACCCAGCCCATCAATTTCCCTGGTCCACTTCCTCTGCACAGACTCCAACAATCTCAGATCCACCAAATATCCCACATTCCACACACATTAGCTGTAGCTAATCCGTTGTCACCACCAAATTTGGCAACTATCTGTGGAAAACTTGAGCCACAGCATCAAAGTTTGAGGAACTTCAATTTTTCCAACCCAAAATTTTCAAGTGCAAGAAAAACTCTTATCTTCACTTACACAATTTTTCCACAATTCTGTGTGCGTATTGAATGTTTGTGAGTAGCTGATATATATCTAGCTATTAACTAAGACATGCTGCTCTTCAAAGAGCCGAAGTCAAAATTTGACGACCATTCTTTTGGTGCTCAAAATGTGTCTGCATGGAGTCACCCCTGGTGGTTGACCTCAGGAAGTCCCCTAAGCCAACGCTTATTGATTGTATCTTATTATTGTTCATATAAAATTTCTTTGTGTGCAGCAACGCCTTTTATGGGGGCCAGTGGACCTCCTTCAACCTGATTTCTGTAGAGGAGTGGGCCACCAAACAGTCTGGCACTTCCCACTGCCAACCTGGTAAGCTGTGCTAGACACCTTGTTGCTGTAGCTACTATTTTTTTTTATCATTGGAAAGCAATTGATTGCTCTACTAATATTTGATTAGCCTTATAGATAATATTTGTTAATCTGCTAAGAGCAGCTTTGAATTTAACAGATCCTTACCTGTAGAGTAAACTAGATTCTGTTTGATTTTCCTAGCGTAGGCTGTAAGCAGGTCCAGATTTGAGTTCTGCTTGCTGTCTGAGACAAATTTGGTTGAAATGTCAAATGTCTGTTCTATCTCAGTGGTCCTTTCCTGGCAATAAATATTTGTTTTATTTTATGGCTAAATGTTTAGTTCTCTGCCTTACATACTCGAGATCCGCCCCTAGGCATCTGTTAGGTTCACGGGCCACTCACGGCCCAACCAGGGGGATGAACACCCTTATTTCTCTTCAGACTCCCCTTGTCTTCACCGTTTACTATCCCTCCTTTCCTCCCCCATCCTGATTCGCTTGATTTTTTTATTTACCTCATTTGCATCTTATGTTAGTTCAAATTTCCTTAAACTAGTCTCAAACTCTTTCTTGACAACTCTCTTAAAAGTTGCTGCACAAAAACACACATCACACGCAGGCACACACAGACACGCACATTCAAACATACACATACCAGTTCTAACTATTCTCCTTTCAGTTGGCAAATAACAGCCAAATTGCGCTATTTCTTTTATGCATCCTTTTTCTACGACTATTCCTTCTTCTTTCCATTCTTGCTGTTTTTATGCGTGAAATTCCCTACAACTAGTGTAGATCTCATGCATGGTATCCCCGTTTTCTATCTCTACATCTTCCCCCTCAGCAGGTGTTGGAGCGTGTAGCCCGGCACCTTAAGAACTACTGTGGATCCTTGGGGCTCTGAAGCAGGGTAGGTAGTGTGTTATTCCTCCTTACTGCCATCCTGGGAGTGCTAGGACCATATGGCCTCACCACCTTAGGAGTTCCTGTACCTCCTGTGGCACCCGTACATACCATAGACGTTCGCCGCTTGAAGGACTTTGACTTTGCGCAGTAGTAAACCTAACTCGAACATTAAAAAAAGAATAAAAACAAAGACTAACTTGATGCAACACTGTTTGCTGGTTTGACATTCGGCGCCAGAAGGACGATGACTCCAATGCGCTAGGAAGCCTCGCCACCCTAATCTGAATCTATCCATCAGAATACAAATTAATCTTCAACAGGAAGGTATGGTTGGTTAGCTACAACCTAAAACGGTTCTGCTCGCAGCTTGGCCAAGGAATTGTGTGTAACTGCTTCATCATATTTTGTGGCCACTAAAATTTATTGAAACATCTGGCTTAGCCTTTTGCTGTTTCCCAGAAGATGCGCAGAGTGACGATGGGCCCCTGCTGGGCAATGGGGACGAACTATTGCCTCTAAATCTTCCTGACAACTGTGTGTACTCCAATGTGGTATCTTCATGGCATATGAAGTAAGTCTTTGGTTCAACATGTTCTTTTTGCTTGCATATATGTATTAGTTACAGTTGAATTAGTGTTTAACAGAATATAATCATCACTCCAGAAAACCACACTTGAAGCTAGCTAATGACATAAAGTAGCAATGCTAAATTCTCAGGATGTTTGAATACAAAGAACTTTATTTTATTACAGAGAAAGTTATGCTGCGACTGATGTTGTTTCTGAACAAATTGACATTCCTCTGGCTGCTTCCAATAGTGTTTCATCTATGATGGTAAATGATTCCGTTTCTGAAACTGATGCAACTTTTGAAGGTCAGTTTTCTCAATGAGGTGTGTTTTGATAGGTTGAATTTAACAAGCTATTCTTTTCAGAACAAGATGAATTTAACTGCTCTTGGTATTTGCCATGAATCATGAGGCTGCAAATTTGTTGATGCCCCCAAAAAATTATTTCCAACAATCTGTCTAGTTTTCTATATTTTGCTTGCACTATGCAAAAGATATAATTTCCATGAATTTATTGGGGAGTGTCTATGTAAGAGAATCGTTTACTGCTTTTGGTCTGTCACCACAGCCCAGTGTAACCCTCATGTTCTTCATACTGCAACACAACTCCTCCACAACTTAAAACCCAGCCATTGATATTTGTTTCCTGAAATTAGCAAATGATGACTCCAACTGCTCCTATGTTCTGACTCACTTTGATATCTTCGTCAGATGCGGTGGCCAAAGTGGACTCTGGTAGCGCCCCTCATGTGTCCAAACCCAGTTTGGGAAATAAATGGGATCGTCCGTCCTTGCTGGACAGTTCAAGAAAGTTCAATATTGACTTGGCCCCAAATGTAAGTGTTTCCAATGTAGGCAGCTTGTCTACAAAGAAGAAAATAGCAAGCAAAAGAAAACTCACTGCAGCAAAATGAGAGCTATGACCAGTGAGAAGGACAGTTTTCTTATTCAAACATTCATTAAAATTTTAAATACAGAGTGATACATACAGACTTTAAACCAAATCTCCCTGAAAGGGGGGTGACGGATCACAAAACGCAACTCACACTCGTCTCATACACTCACAGGCAAACAAATTTATCCCTTTGATGCTCACTCACTCCGTACAAATGCAGCACCCTCCATAGCGCCTTCCTGTTGACCTTATTGTAGACCTTTTCCAGATCCATGAAGGCCCAGAACACATGCTTTCCCTTAGCAAGGTCTCACAGACTTGTCTCACTGCAATAATCTGATCGACAAGCACTCTACCATTCCTCAAGTGACTCTGTTTCTTGCCAATCTCACATTATGTATTGTCTAAATCCTTTGATTAGCACTCTCCCCTACAACGTACCAACTGCACAAAAACTGATACCTTGCAACTTGCAGCATTCATTTTGATCTCCTATCAGGCATAGCTGCAAGAACGTCGGGGCCACCACAGCCCCTTTGATTCCTCTCTCCTTCATACCTCCTACCTCTCGATGCTGAAAGGGGTCCGCTAATGCTAACCCAAACTTTCTTTTCTCTTTGAGGCCTTGCTTAACTCACCCGGTTTAGAGCCGGTTCCATCCTCTTTCTTTGAAACTTCCCCTAATCTGAGTTAGTCGTCCCCTATCCTTCCGCTCCTTCTACTCATTTCCAGTCCACTTCGGCCTCCTTTCTTTGACCCCTCTACATTCGGCTCCAAGAGCTCCTCATTACCACTCATTCATTACAGTTCTCTGTCTGAGGGCCTATGAGGGTCCCTCGCAAATTTAATTTTATTTTCTGTATTTCCTGTCCACTTTATCTCCCTCCCTACATCCTTGAAGATACTTGAATTCTTGGTGCACGGTCTAGCTTTGTTGTTGCCCGCTATATCAGCAGTGGTTGTTCATTGATCCTTTGCCTCTGGCGTGGCAAGGCTGCCGTACCCCTGCTGTTCGGAAGTTTGTCTTGACAGATCCGAGGATGATTCCGTCTAAAACTGTTCAACTTTCCCAACGGATAAACTCTAATGTCTAGGATGGTTATCGCCTGGATAGACAAATACATTTACTCACCATAGTCCTTCCTGGCCCTGGTCCATTACCGCCCTGGTTGTCTGTACCATCTCGTTCGGCTTCTTCACCAGCCTCCTTTTTTTTGTTGCGTGGTCCCTACTCCTTACTCTCGATCTAGGAGTACCCGCGAGATCCCTTGATTTGTTTTGTGAATCTTGAGATGAACACGGTTCAATTACCGACCTACCCCCTCTCACAAACAGTATCCTGCTTCTTTCTCAACTATCCAGCAGGGGTGCTGCAAGTTCTTCACACTGTTTCTTTGGATAGCGCGCACTCAAATATAATCTTTGGAGAGTGCCTTTGACTATAAAAATTTGCCTTTCTCGGCTCTCACTCGTCTCTTCCTTCTTTGTCTATCATGTGTACACTGCTTGATGCACTCTGGAGATGCCTTATCCCTCCCGTTTCTCTTATTACTGGCGCTTCTATGGACTTTATACAAGTCCACCTATCCCTAGGTAGTATGATCCTTACCAATCGGCTGCTTCTTCCTTATGTTCATGTAACCTCCGCTATCCGACGGCTCTCCCCGGGGGAGCCTACACAAATCAGGCGGGAGCCTACACGAGTCAGGCGGGCCAACTCCATCAAGATGCCTTTACTGCGTCGGCGGAGTCTGGGGCTCCGGCCCCAGCGAGAATCCCTCTACCCACCCTGTTTCATATCCTCGCCTGTGAGGATTGCGCCTTGTGCGCCATTTCTGCGTTGTTGATGTGGACGCAGCCTGTGCGCAGCCGGCCTTTGGGCTCACCGACACTTCCAAGACACCAGAGCCGCGACATATACACTGCGTTGTTTTTGATGGACAAATGTACAATCCTCATCATTTCTCCCCTAAAAAACATTCCTGTTCCACATGAGGTTATCCCTGCACGCGTCTAGTTGGTGCGTTGCAGTGTGACTGAGGGACACTGCAAGTTTCAATGTTCTGGTGTCCACAATTAAAATTATACCGCACAGGTGGCCATTTGTTAACTGCCACACAACCCACAAAGTTAATTCAGATAACAACAAGAACACTTTACCCCACCACAAAGCCGGCCACCCATTTCTTGTCTCCCACCTCCCTTTGTCTCAACACGCACGTGTCGGTGGGTATCGAGGGTTTCGGGCGGTGCGCTGGTGCGGTTTCCACTACAGCAGAAACAACAACAACAACTGCTGTCCCCATTTCTGTTGTTCCCCCTGAGCCTTGAAAAGAGCTCGGCTCTCAGGCAACCAAGCTGGGGGTTCCCTCTCTTATTCAAGGCGAAGTACTCTGTGTCAGACAAATCACATTTCGTCCCGCGTCCCTTACTTCTCACAACGATCGATTTTCTTTGCGCCTTACTTTTCCGCCTTGTCAGTTTTTGGGTGGCGTGTCGCCACTTTTTCTCCCTCTTGGCCCTTCCATTATCGTGCAATAGGAATATCCTCCCCTCTGTTTAAATCTCGCCCCTCGTTCATAGGACCAACGGTTTGAAGTACCTAATGGTGTTGGTTGTTGGTAGCTACCAACTCTTTCTGGCCGGTGACTCATGCTTGACGTTGTTTATTACAACGCATTAGCGCTGGAGCGCTGATGCGTTGGAAGATCTATCGTATTATTACTTAATGCGTTCTCCTAATCACCTTTCTAAGCAAATGGCAATGGGGCCACTGGCCAGTAAGGACCTCCCCTCGAGGCCCTAGGGTGCAAGAACCCGTTTAAGTATGTGGTGCTAGGATTCCTTGCAAATTATAACACCACCTTACGTGAGGCAGCTAAATCTTCATAAGGCCTACAAAACAAAATAAAATGTTTGGGCTGTTTTTTTGGTGTGTATGCTATGTTGTGCGTAGATTAACAAACTTTTTGCCTACGCCTATTGATTCCTTCCATCACTTTACAAGTGAACTTCCTGGCACTCCCACCGTTATTCAATTTTTCTTTTAACATTATATAATACTTTCCACGCATATACTCTTCTTTTGGATTATACGTTTTTCAAAATGTGCATATGAAGCATGGAAGCTCATGTTAAGGATTAGCCATTTGGTTGCCAGACTGCGCAAATCTCTTTATCTGACAGCTGCTTTTATTTTGATGTGATCCGTCAGAGCTAATGACATAATTGCGCCATTTGGAAATTACCAACCAACTGGTGCATTGATAGTGGATATAAGTTTATGCCTAAACCAGAGCTTTGATCCCATTTTAACTTGACGGTCTCTTCCCTATTTGATAACTACTCCTAGTCTAGGCCAATTGATAGCAGTAATTTTTGAGAAGTGGCTACTATGTTCAAAGTTTTTCATATTCATCATGAAGGGAATGGCTCAAAGCGATGCAGTTGTTTTCTGTAAGGGGGAGGTTGTTGCGTTCAGATCTTGTGAAGTGTTGGAAGATTTTTCATAGTGATGAACTGTTCTGTTGATTCAGATTTGCCTGCTCTGTTTGAGAGAGTTCCGGATGTTGGCACACGTGGGCATTCTTCCAAACTGGTGGTTCCTCGCTGTCAGACGGACTATAAACGCATGTTATTTTATTGTCGCTGATGTGGTTCAGTGTGATTAACTTCGCGGCGTCAAGAGGGCCTTGGCGGAGGAGTTGGGGGCAGTGTTGTATGAGTTTTGCTAGACCCAATTTGATGTGATTTTGTGGCTTTGTTTGTGTTGCAGACAATTGAGCGCAGTTGTTGACCGTCTTCTTTTTTTTTTGACCTATTAAACGCATTCCGACCAGCGTCCTGCTGCAGTGCTTGTGCCATGCTGTTCTTTTTTATTGCTAGCGCGCTGAGGTTTACTGCCTCCCATGCCTGCGTGCCCTGTTGGCGGGGCTGTGGGAGGCTGAAAAGGTGAGACACAAAGCTGTGATCAATTCCAATGCTGCCACAAATTATAATGGTTGAACAAGTGTACCTACGAGATGAAACAGTGCCATGGAAGCTGGCCTTTAAATATGCTCTGGATGGTCAATTACCATTTAGCTAACAGAAATGCATCGTCGTTTTTAGGTATTGCATTGCTTGCTCAATAACGAGTGGTAATGAATGCGTGTGGCCAGCAGAACTGAGTAGCTATGTCAAACGTACATACACTGGTATTTCAATCAAAATTATTGCATTCAATTCCATAGGAGATGTAGCTACTGTGTTATACATGTGAAGAAAAAATGGAATAATTCATTGTGCTCCTGTCCTAGGCGAATATTTCTTCACATAGCCTCTACCTCCTACATTGTACCCAACTGTTCAATTAAAAGCTGATGACATTTGGTATTGTGCAGATTTTGTACTCTCGAGGGGAGATGGTGGAGCTTTTAATTTCCTCCAACGTCTCGCGGTGAGTGCTCTAACCCTTTTTACTCAAATACGGAGGAAACAAGGTAAAATTGAACATTGCATGTTAATTATTGTTTCTGTGGTTGAACACTCTCAAATTCGAACTACATGACAGCACCCAGCGTGTCGCGACTAAATGTTTCAGGATCATCTCGCATGCTATCAACTAATTTAATTTGCTAATCTTCACCGTGCTTTGCATGACTCAAAAACTATAGAAGAAAATCTTAAAGTTTTTTCAAACATTCTTGTTGTTCAGATATTGATGAATTTGCGTTATAATTTGCAATATCTTTAATGTGTTCCCAAGATAACATTATAAATAATTTAGAGGTGACTTTCATTGACTAACTTTGTACAAAAGATTTACATGTCTGCATCAACACACACCTAAACTGTCTGGTATTCCCCTCCATTATGAGTTGTATTTTGTCTTAGATACGTCGAGTTCAAATGCTTGTCTCGGATACTGTGCTGGAGGGAAGGGATAATGGGGGGCGACGGGGGCCTGGTGTCCGTCCCGTGCAGTCGCGCGCAAGTGTTTAGCTCCAAGGCAGTGTCTTTGCTTGAGAAGCGTCTCCTCATGAAGTTCCTGCAGTTTGCCGCAGCCTACACCGAACAGCCCGAACGATGGACTGGTGGGTACTTAGGGAAACATGATAGTTTTGTCCTATACACAGTGAAGTTCCACAATCCACAGCTAAAATCAGCAGTTGGCTAGATTTGTTGCATACATAGTTTTTATCTAATTCTCTGCTGCTCAATAAACTAAATATTCCAGCTTCACTAAAAAATAATTACATTTTTTTTCACATTTTACTTCTAGCATTTTGAACTGACTGGTGTGCGTGATGCCGCAGATCTCAGATCAGACCCCTTGAGGGAACTGCTGACGAAGGAGCGAGTCACGGAACAACTTCAGGACTTTGTTCTGCGCGGCATGGCGCTGTCAGGGAGTGACGTGACGGTGGAGTGCGGGCTGCGGGCCTTGCGTCTTTTCCTCACCAGCCTCGGACGATATGGTGCCTCGCCCTTCCTTGCCACACTCTATGGCAGCGGAGAATTGCCTCAGGCCTTCTGCAGGTATGACTTTCCTCACACGAGCCGGAGCAGGTTTGTGTCATGCCTTCTGTGCGTAGGTATGGCTTTTACACTAGTTCAAGTTATGTAACTATGCAATGTTCCCATTAATTTGAGCTTGATACATGACAGCAT
>SDVV010009813.1:0-16532 GCA_016164225.1 Gammarus roeselii | reverse complement strand
AATGAGTGCAATGAAGGAGCTCTATAACTGTTAAAAGAGTGCAATGAAGGAGCTCTATAACTGTTGAATAAGAGCAATGAAGGAGCTCTACAACTGTTAAATAAGAGCAATGAAGGAGCTCTATAACTGTTTAATGAGTGCAATGAAGGAGCTCTATAACTGTTAAAAGAGTGCAATGAAGGAGCTCTATAACTGTTGAATAAGAGCAATGAAGGAGCTCTACAACTGTTAAATAAGAGCAATGAAGGAGCTCTATAACTGTTTAATGAGTGCAATGAAGGAGCTCTATAACTGTTAAAAGAGTGCAATGAAGGAGCTCTATAACTGTTGAATAAGAGCAATGAAGGAGCTCTACAACTGTTAAATAAGAGCAATGAAGGAGCTCTATAACTGTTTAATGAGTGCAATGAAGGCGCTCTATAACTGTTGAATAAGAGCAATGAAGGAGCTTTATAACTGTTAAATAAGAGCATTGAATGAGCTCTATAACTGTTGAATGAGTGCAATGAAGGAGCTCTATAACTGTTAAATAAGTGTAATGACGGAGCTCTATAACTGTTAAATAAGTGCAACGAAGGAGCTCTATAACTGTTAAATAAGTGCAATGAAGAAGCTCTATAACTGTTAAATAAGTGCAACGAAAGGGCTCTATAACTGTTAAATAAGTGCAATGAAGGAGCTCTATAACTGTTATGTGGTCACAAAACATAATATGTATACTCAATATATGGGTAATATGATTTGCAACGTAATATAATATTGATGGAAGTATCATCATTTGTAAGCAAAACATCACTTTGGAGTTCACTTCTTTAATAATCTTCAAACCTGGGAACCAAAGTACCATCTCAATCATCAATAATTGCTCGCTAAGATAATGTTGATGAAGCCATGATAAATTCACACATTTTGACAGTTAACGTTTCGACCAAAGCTTTACTCCAACATGTATCCGTGGCATCGTTTAGTTTTCCGAGCAATAGTTACACAAATAGGCTTGTGACCATCACGATGGTAATCATCTTAGATACTCTAGAAAGTTGCGTGGCCAGATTTGACGGCGCTAGAGATCTGTAGTGGGTGACTCGTCCCAAACCTGCATGAGGACCAAGCATTCTCCACCACTTCGGGTCAGCCCACGCGGCATCGTCTCTTTTTTTCCACTCAGTTTCATAACCCTTCCTAACCAAAGGTCCTGGAGAATGGTTGCATCCTTCTGTTCACGAATAGCTTGCCCTGTTTTCTGATCAGGACTCTGACTCTGTTCACTAATAGCTTGCCCTGTTTCCTGATCATGACTCTGACTCTGTTCACTAATAACCTTCCCTGTTTTCAATCATGACTCTGACTTTGTTTACTAATAGCTTGCCCTGTTTCTTGATCATGACTCTGACTCTGTTCACTAATAGCTTGCCCTGTTTCCTGATCATAACTCTGACTCTGTTCACTAATAGCTTGCCCTGTTTCCTGATCATGACTCTGACTCTGTTCACTAATAGCTTGCCCTGTTTTCTGATCGTGACTCTGACTCTGTTCACTAATAGCTTGCCCTGTTTTCTGATCAGGACTCTGACTCTGTTCACTAATAGCTTGCCTTGTTTCCGATCATAACTCCGACTCTGTTTACTAATAACCTGCCCTGTTTCCGAACAGGACTCCGACTCTGTTCACTAACAACCTTCCCTGTATCCGATTAGGACTCCGACTCTGTTCACTAATGCCCTGCTTTGTTTCCGATCAGGACTCCGACTCTGTCCACTAATAACCTGCCTTGTTTCCGATCAGGACTCAGCTCAGGATCGTTCTAGCAAATAATTCCCTTACTTAGAAATTGTGATGGTAGAGCTATTGCCGCCAAGGTGGCAACAACCTCCGTCGGAGCCTTCAGCATCCGGATGGGCACCTTATCTAAGCTGGGCTAGTTGTCCTGCAAATTCAATTTTGGACTACTGCTAGAATGGACTCTGCATCCCGTCCCAGGCCTACTTCTAGATTATATTAGATTAGATTGGATTAGATTTGATTAGATTAGATTAGATTAGATTAGATAAGAGAAAGGAGACAAAACGAGCACGAGTGTTCATGTCAAGTTGTCTCCTCGAAAGAAGTGCAAGAAGAGTGGGGGCCAGTAAACGAGGCTTTAGAATTTCACGCATACATCCAGAAAAAGGAGGTTGTAATGACAGAAAGGAGAAGGACCACCACTACTGTTACCACCACCTACTACCACCACCCTACTACTACCCGGGGCATTTCAGCCCCGGAGAAGAAACGATCGAGTGTCAGAGCGACAATTCAGGAACGGGGCGAACAAGATGGGAAGCGAAGTATTTAGAATTCAGGCGGTTGCATCTCAAACGGCCGAGCAGACACGGCTACGCCCGTACGATCAGCGGACTCATGCTTTTCCTCAAGTGCATGCATGTCTGTTTGCCTCAGAGGTTGTGTCAGACAGACTCGAACTAGGTATTGAGTCTACTTCGAAGAAGCATATGGGTATTAAATTTTTGACAAGTATGTGCACATTCGTGAGGGGCACCACACCCAGTTGCCCTTGTAGTGGTCCTCCCCCATGTGCTCAGAAGATCAAGTCTTCTGTACGCAAGCGGTTCCTTAAAGGCTGTTGCACTTCAAGGTGAGACGTCGGAGTGAACGCTCCTAAGAATAGACCTGCCCTTGGCTGGTCTAGAGTTTAGGTCGGAATTTTGAAGAATGTCATGAAATTTTGATAAGTGCAAATGTAGGAGAGCTCCACGCCCAGTTTTCTGAAAGTCATTCTCCCTAGTGTTCAGTAGAGTAAGTCTCTGAACACGTGTGATTGGTCCACCAAGATCATTTCAAATTTCATTTGAGACGTCAGAAGAACATCTGCTAAAAAAAAGTTACACATGGCGATTCCTGAGTTTAGTCAATGATCCATATATTTTTAGGTTGGACAAATAGTTATCGCAGAAATTTGTCAAAATGTAGGAGAACAGTATTTACATTTTCAATTTAGACAATAGTCAAGAGAAACGAATATTTCTGAATTTTGACAAGCATATACGTAGAATTTATTTCGAAATAAAGCAATGAATCTCTATTTAAATTTACACTTTGTTAAGGAACCTGCAATAATAAAAATTCTTATTTTTGCAGGTTTCTTGAAGGCTGACCTACTTCGAGGTGAGAGTCAGAGTGACATCCCCAGGGAAAGAGTTGTTCGTGGCAACTCCTGAGTTTAGTCTATTGCAAGTTTCAGTCCAAGAATGGCACGCGGATTAAAATTTGTGAAGTTATGTCTAATCGAGTTTAGTCATGGGAAACAAAAGATTGTAAATTCCTGATAAGTTATCGCAAAATTTACTCAATAAGCATGAATAATATTTTTTTTTCAAATTTTGAAATTAGCTCGGAAATCGAGTTCAGTAAAAAATCAGAAGTATTTAATATTTTGAAGAACAGTTATCGCAGATTTTAGTGCAAAAAAGCAAAAAATCCTTATTTAAATTTTGAAATGGGCTCGAATGTCTTTGGAGAAGGGCTTACTAGGCAAGCGTCGCTAGCACCATGCAGCAACAGGTCTCTCCCGGGTCTGTGCTACAGGAGAGAGATAAGATGGTTAGTTCATCCACACTGTACAGAGGCAGTTTAAAGGTGAGATGCCGGAGGGGTATCTCCAAAATGATAATGGTGCAAGTGCATGAGGTGCAATATGACATTTATTTCAGATCGAGATGCTAAAAGGAACTCTCCAAGCGAAATTGTGCATATTTATTTCATCTGAAATGCCTGAGGGGCCTTATATATTTCAAGTGGAGATGCTTCGGTATTATTTATTGTCAATATCAATCTTTTTTCCCCTCCTGACACGCAGGGAAGAAAAGAAGGAAAAGAGAGGAGCATCGTGTCGACAGTGCCCTTCATCCATAGGAGGGTACTCATTGATTCAACAGATGGGCATTATCCCCATTTTTCTCATTTCTTTCCTCGCCCGATAGAGAGGGTAGAAAAGTAAGAAGAAAAATGCCATCGTGTCGGCAAGGTCCCTCCGTAGGAAGATACTCATTGCTTCAACAATGGATGACATCTGCCGAATCTACGTTGTACCATAGAGTTGAGCAAGCTCTCCTCCTGGTGCGGGTTTGATTTTTGCATACCATGGGGTGTGGGGGTGAGCTGCCGTTGCGGTTCATCGGTACCCACCAATCAAATAATTTGTTTCCATGGTCTGGCAATGGGTTTTCTATTTTTTTAATAGACAAATTCTTAAACATAAGACATGAAACTTCATTCTCAACTACGCTATTTGGATTAACGAAAACAGGAGTTCAATTCGAATTCGTCGCAGCTCATCTCAATGGACCGCCGGTTCGGATTACGTGGAGCGAAATATTATTTACAATAGTATCATCAGTGCACATACAGAAAATGTCTATTATGACAAAATAATCACGACTACACGCGGAGTTAAAAAATAAGAAAAACATGGGTTGGAAACATTACAAAATACATGGGTGTGAAAATAACAAGTACATGGGGTGGGAAATCACGCTTACACGTGGCTAGAGTCCCGAGAACATGGGGATGGGACATCAGAATGTGCTAACATATTGTAATGAGAAGTCAATCTTATTGTATGATGACAGAAGTGTGGATGGACGACATGAATTATATGTAAAATATGAATACAACATAGGGTTGGGAAATTGAAAAGCGCTGACATAGTGTGAAGTTGGGTCTAAACCATTGTATTAATATTGAAGGGGTGAATATGCGACATAATTTATGCAAAAATATATTCATAAGATACATAACAAACAACTGATTATACAATATACACACTTATGACCGCTAGGAAATGATTCAATGATTGACAATCAGAATAATACAATGCTGGAGTATACAAATCAGATTAATATACTTCTGTTATTGAAGACAAAGCAAACTATTAGGTTATGAGGCAATGATTGTATCATCAAAAATGGTAGGGTAATTGTTAGAAATAATTCAATGAATAATATTACAATCGAGTTAATCTTTGTCAAAGTTGGAAGCTGCCTATCGTTCCTCGAAAAGACTGAAGCTCGTATTTTAATTATACTAATGATTGAAACATTTGAAACATAGAAATAGACAAAACGCTAGTAATCACTCATGGTAAATGGCAGACAATTTTGATCGGTCGCGACATAGAAAACATGTATCGTCAGAGTAAAAACGATTAGATGGTGTCTCAATGTTGAGAGTACGGGCATGCTCGGGCATGCTCGGGAACAGAATGCATTTTCTGGTTACTGGTATTATGCATTTAGCTTGTGTTAGTGGGAAAAGTTACGGGCTTGAATTGATCGGTCAATGGATGTTCATTAAGCCTATAATTGGAGGACGTGTCAGATTCAAGATTTCTGAGGCTTGTAGGGAGGTTTTGTAGGAATTGTAAAAGGAGGCTCGTAGGAATTGAAAAAGCTCTACACGCAGTTTCTGTTTTCCGGTGTTCAACGTGCAGAGTATCATTATTTCTTGAGAATCGATTGTTCTTTTCGCCTCGAGAATATATGTTCATTTGGCTGCCGGGTGAATGTTTTTTCATAAGATCTTTATGAATTATGATCAACTCATGGAGTGCCAGTTTGTTGTCGATATTGAGTCACTGTAATGTTTCCAGTAGAGGACTTACGTGGTCTCGTTTTCTTTGGTTATCATCGCATGTTATTCTGGCCGCAAAGTTTATACAACGTTGCACTTTCTCTCTTTGAGTTTTGGTGCATTTCCCCCAAATTAAAAGACAGAAGTTGATGTGAGAAAATACTAAGGCGTGGACAATCAGTAATTTTGATTTGAAATCGAATTCTTTTTTTCTTCTGAGTTTAGGTACAAAAGTGTTCCAATCAATTTGGAACACAGAGTAGTTACGTGGTGTTTGAAGGAAAGATCGGGATCAAACCATACTCCCAGACTTATAACTTTATCTTCAACAGAAATGTCAGATTTGTTATCCTGATAGAGAAATTCATTAGAACTGCTTTTCTTTTTAAGTTCGAGCCGAACAAGATCCATTTTGTTTTTCAGAGTTGATCTTGAGTCCATTTTTATCGTACCAAGATTTCAGATTACTTACGGCTGTGTCTCAGCGTCGTTTTTCAGCGCATTCAGATCTGACGGTTTTCGGCAAAGCAATGTTTGAACATCATCGGCGTGCATTACCATTATCGCTTGATTTTTTGGTAATTTACAGTCGACGTCATTTATAAAAACCAAAAACAACAAAGGGCCAAGTATCGAACCTTGAGGGACCCCAAAGGACACTGGTCGAATTTGACATAGTTTCGTTATTGAGGATAACTGATTGTGACCGATTCTTCAGATAACTTTCGAACCAAGTAGGGTCTATTTCGATGATGCGGAGCTTGCTAAATAGAATTGTAGGGCCTACACTGTCGAATGCTTCCGGAAGTCTAGCAATACCAGCAGAGATATCTGCCCTCATCAAAATTTTTGTACATATCTTCAGTGATACACATAACAGCGTCTTCTGTCGACAATTTTCGCCGTTAAGCCTACTGGCAGCCATTGAACGGCTTGTTTGATTTGAGGCAAGCAATCAATTAGGTAGAGTTTATATTTTCTAGAATTTTGGATAGAACAGGCAGAAGACTGAATGGTCTAAAGTTAAATGGTTCATTGTTGTCCTCAGATTTATGAATTGCTTTTTTGATTGCATGCTTCCATATCTTTGAAAAAGTTTGACTTGCTATGGAGGTATTAATAACTGTTAATATTAGGCGGTTTTTCAGATATTGTCGGGTTAAACTATATATTCCTGTAGAATTTGTGTCCTTCAAGGCAAATACAGCTAGTTTTACTTCGTGTTGCGATACTTGCTTTGGTTTCCATTTGACGTTTGCTTCTTGGTTCCTGTCTCCATCGAAAACTTTTGGACTCCATGTATCTGTTGCGTCGTTCTGTAATCCAAGATAAGCGTCCTGGGTTACCTCTTCAAAAATCTGTTCCCCAACTCTAGCGAAGTAGTTGTTAAACTTATCTGAAGTTGCATGAGGACTCGAATAAGTAGGCAAGGTGATCTTTTTTTGTAGGGAACAATTCTTTTCAGTACATTCCACGTTTCTTTTTGATTGTTTTCGCACTGTTCTAGTTCCTCATGATGATACTTAATTTTTACCCTCCTGACTTCTCGTTTGACTCTTCTATTTTGGATTCGAACTAATCCTAACCAATTGATGCTTCGTTTTGCTCTAAGTTTGAAATATTTTTCAAAGAGAATTTCGGTTCGCGGTTTTTTCGGTAATCCATTTAACCAGCATGCTTTTCATTGTTTTAGTTTCCGTTGGTGCCACAGCGTTCAGATTTATGAGAACATAGTCTGTGAGTACTTGGGCTTGCTCAGTACCGTTATTTGTGCAATGTATCGGTTTTATCATCTCGACGTTTGCCACTAGTTGTGCTCTGAAATTATCCACGGTGTCGTTTCTTGTTGTACGACAAGTTATTTTGTACACTTGTTTTTTTATGTTAATGGTTCAGCTTATTTCATGGATGTCTGAGAAAAAATTGGGCTCCACGTCTGTGTTAACAATGGAAGACGGGTTGTTACTTATGAGCAGATCTAGTACAGTTTGGGATTGGGGAGTTTTTCTCGTTGCACTTTTTAAGAGCTGAAGCAGCCCTAGTCTGTTTAAAATCGGCTTCATATTATTGGATTTTAATTTCAATTGATCATCATTGAAATCTTCAAAAATGTACAGCATCTTCCCTAAGATGATAGCTTCTCGAAATCTTTCTTAGATGAATTGAAAAGACTGCACACTTGCATTGGGTGGTCTGAAAAGAGAACCAACAACAAACGATCTACTTTTTCGTACCAAGATGTTCACCCAAAGGTCATCATCTTCATTACTGTCGTTAAGCATTACTTGAGAAGAGGTATATTCTTATCACGCATAAATTACGGTTCCACCTCCTTTCCTTTCTTTATCTTTTCTATAAACATTGAAGCCGTCAATCTCAATGAAGGTCTTGTCAATGCCAGATTGCAGCCAGGTTTCAGTCAGACATAGAATGTCAATTGAGTTCTCCTTCAGCGTCATTTTGATTTGATCCATCTTTGATCGTAAGCTTCTAATGCTTATTTGTTTAATCACTATATTATTTAGGTACTGATGGGTATTCAGATATATGGTTGCTAAGGGGTGGTTGCTGCTCCCAGCTTGAACAATTTGTGCCTCTAGTCATTTGTTTATACTTACAGGGCTGTTGGTGTCACTTTGGGATGAGTGCAGAGGCCTCTCTTCGACGAATATGGATGTATCATTGTCGTATTGCAAGGGAGAATACTTATTGGAACACGGCAGATTTGTTTCCGCCTTCTTGTTTCGCTTCGCTGCAATATTTTGTTGTTCGAAAAGCAGCTTCAGAGGGTGGGTTGATGCAGGACTACTATATTGGTCCTCTTTCTTGGCTACAAATATTGAGCAATGAGCAGCTTCATCAATCTTAAGGTTGGTTGAATTCATTATAATTTTCGTTTCGTTGTTCGGGTTAGTTTCATCTGAAATTGTGATTTGTATTTTGAGTGCGTTGCTGAGAATTGCAGGAACTAGATCTTCAAAACTGCTGTTGTACTCTTTGTTTCCAAAATATTTTTCTACCTCCAGTAATATAATATTTTTTTATACCCAGTGAAAGCTTCGTAAAGTTTTATGTAATTAAAGGATTTCTCCGTTGCTTTAGTTTTTATCACATTTTTGATGTTTACATCGTTAAATCCTGTTTGTTTTACTAAGGATCCTTTCACCGCATGCATCATACAATGTCCGTCTGCTAGTGTTGATTGTCTCATTAATCTTAAATCATTGAGAACGGTGTCGATGTTGTTGTTCCGGGGGAAACGCTGCAAGTTTTCCGTCACGTACATTGGCATTCGTTCATTCGGCTTATTGCTTCTTGTGTCAGCAACGCCACTCTCATTTAGAGTTTTGATATGCTTTTCAATAACGCTCTTACTGACATTTTCTAAGAATCTGGTTGCTAATTCTCGAGTAGCGTTGTAGGTATGTTTGGAATATCCCTGCTTTCGGTTCTGTTCTTTGTTATTGATGGTGGGTTGGAGCAAGAGAGATAGAACAGAACCAAGGGAATAAATTTAGATCGGTGGTTGAAGAGAGATATCATCACTATGTATCAGTTTCCACTCAAAATTCTTCATATACTCCATCATATCTATGATGCGAATACCGAAAGCTGTTCCGTTCTCGTGAGTCCACAAATGTATTACTTCTTCTTCTCGAACCTTATTTATTCTCCAATTCAAACTCATTCTAAGCTTCATCATTGAGAAATTTTGCATACGATCCAGTTTTTCTTTTGTTCTAATGTATAATTTATTGTCCACTACCTCAGCTTTATTACATCCTTCAAGGAACCGCTTGCGTACAGAAGACTTAATCTTCTGAGCACATGGGGGAGGACCACTACCCGGCCAACTGGGTGTGCCGCTCTCCTAAATGTGCACATACTTTTCGAAATTTAATTCCCATATGCTCCTTTGGAAGTAGACTCAATACCTAGTTGGAGTCCTTCTGACCCAACCTCTGGGGCAAGCCGACAGGCATGCGCTCGAGGAAGCGTGTGGGTCCTCTGAGCGTATGGGCGTGGCCGTCTCTGCTCGACCGTCTGAGATGCGACCTCCTGGAACCTGAATTCTTTACTTCGCTTCTTGTTCGCCCCGATCCTGAGCTGTCGTCCTGACACTAGAGCCTTTCAACTCCGGGGCTGAAATGTCCCGGGTAGTAGTGGGGTGGTTGTAGTAGGTTGTGGTGCGAGTAGTGGTGGCCCTTCTCCTTTCTGTCCATACAACCTTCCTTTATCTGTATGTGTGCGTGAATTTCTAAAACCTCGTTGACTATTCCCCACTCTTCTTTCACTTCATTCTATGGAAACTCTGGACATGAGCACGTGTGGTCCTTTGTTTTCCTTACTCTAATCTAATTTAATCTAATCTAATCTAATCTAATCTACTGATGGAGGTATGGGCGTGTTCCGTCTGGGCTGTAACTGCCACGAACAAGATAGTTCCGATGCGAACACCTTAAACGTTCTTTTTCTTATTTCCACTCGACCCTATCCCATATTCCTTTCAACCTCTTTGTCCTGCATATAAGCTTCGCTGTCTGCCCCCTCCCCTCTTCCTTCAAGGAAACAACTCGGCATGAGCATTTGTTTTTTACCGTTTCCTTAATCCAATCTAATCTATTGCACGTAAAAAGCATATTCAAAATCTCTTTGAAAACTCTCCAGGAAATTTAAAAAAGGCTGTGAAGTCATCATTAACCTGCTTGGGAAGCTAACCAGAGCAATTCAGATTAAATCCCTTATGAGGTCATCACTGATTCAATTATTACTGATGAGGTCATCAATGATTTATTTATTACTGATGATGAGGTCATCACTGATTCACAAACGATTGCTCGAACACGAAATAATCGGTTTCTCTAGTGCACTAATTAACCTAGGTGCATCTATTATTAGCAGCTTATCCCAATTGAACATTATTTAGATAATGCAATCCCCGATCAGCCAATCTTTCACCATATGGACCACAACGAAGTATAAGCAATCATGAATGCTTGAGAAGATAAAAACTGCGCTGGCTTGGACAACATCCCATCCATTGAAATTTAAGCAATCTCTGGGATTATTGGAGCTCCCTTGACTCAACTCATCAATAGGTCATCTCAGAGGGAATTTGTTTGCGAAGTGCTCTATGTCGAAAAACTGACGTAAAAGTTACTCTCTCAACAGCAGTTCTTCCCTTCATAAACATAGTAATTTAAAAAGTTTGTTTACTAGGTTATATTCACTTTGTATCTCATACCCTGCTGAGGCAAAGTCTATATGACTTTCAGGCTTTCTTGAATAAAGAACATGCTTCATTAGAACTGGAGATGTCATTGGTGGGTTTGACAGTGGAAAAGGACCAGTCGCAACGAATATGAACATCAGCAAAGTCAATTCCAATGAAAGAAGTTGTCTAAAAAGTTTCTTCTAGTATCCCCGGATCAGTCAGCTCGTGTAAAATTGGAGTACCGCAAGGGTCGATTCATGAGCCTTCGCTCTCCCTTATCTAAATTGACGACATTTTTTTGCACTGTGTCCTTTTGATATGTGAGACCAGAGTTTACTCAAGCGGAAAAAAGAGTCATTGATACTGTTACTAATATGAATACTCACTTTGGTCCTCATATAGGTTTGATTCACATGCTATGAGTTTACGCTAAATGTCGACAAGTCTCGGGTTAGGGTATTTTCCAGGGTATTTCCAGGGTTAGGGTATTTTCCTAACACACACGACCCATTGAAAGGACAACTAGTAGCGAGTATAGCACAAATAACATTTCTCGGAGTCATGGAGACGAGAGACTTAACTGGCAAGATCACGTCTTGTCGTTGCCGGGAAATTACTTAAATCGAGTGGGATACTTTAATGGTTATGAACTTTTTTAACATCTGCGGCGAAAAATCGTTTGTACCAAAACTTTATTCCTTTTTTTTCCGAGTTATTGTATAAACGAGTTTGCTGCTACATGCAAAATAAACGAAGACCATCAGACACAATCTTGTAATTAAGACCTGATCACAAGCTAATGTCGTTACTACAATTGGTCCTACGTTTTTTGGCAGGGATATTCTTTTTCCCGCTGAATCACATCCTTAACTGCCCCGATGATGGGTTTGTTTAAAAGGCTTTGAATCAATTAACTTACATCGTCAACGATTATTTCGTAAGTAATAACCCTATTTATAATCTCTGTAAACATTACGCTATTGAAACTTCGCCGTAGCTCGTCAGCACAATCCCACTTGTTTGTCAAGAACAAAGCTGCTGGACCTTGGATGTCGATTGCAACAGAAATAATGACGAGTAGCAGCATAGGCTTCTTTAACAGTTAACTAAAATTATACCTTATGGAACTTGCACGTGCAGAAATTACTGAACGGCAATTTACGTCCTGTGGTATACTTACCATGTCAACTGTTTGTAATTCATCACTGTCATTTCCTTTCGAATAGGGCTTTTTCCTGTTTTTTATACTCACATTTCCTGTACATGTCCTGAACATGTAGGCTCATTGGAATGTTTTTATCCGCGTTTATGTCCCCTTTCATACTAAGCACGTTATTAGTTCCATAAATGGTAATCGTGGGCCAAATATTACGTGAGTAAATCTTGCATACGAGTCCGTGTGTAACATTTATTAGCCTCCTTCTCGTAATTAAACGATCATTGTAAACTGTACATTATCTTGATTTAGGAAATGTCAGTTGACATAAACAATTTACCTTATTTTTCGATAAATCAATATTTCAATCAAACATTTTCTTTTGTCGTGATATATTGAACAATGGAGTATAGAGAGTGTTATCCAGTAATATAATAGTGTCATCCAATAATATCATAGAGTGTCATCCAGTAATATAATAGAGAGTTACATCCAGTTATATAATAGAGTGTGTCATCCAATAATATAATAAAGTATCATCCAGAAATATAGTAAAGAGTGACATCCAGTAATATAATAGAGTGTCATCCAGTAATATAGTAGTGACATCCAGTAATACATTAGAGAGTGTCATCCAGTAATATTATATAGTGCCATCCAGTAATATCATATGGAGTGTTCTCCAGGAATATAATAAGGAGTGTCATCTAGTAATATAAAACAGAGTGCCATCCAGTAATATAATAGAGAGTGGCATCCAGTAATATAATAAAATGTCATTCAGTAATATAATAGAGAGTGTCATCCAGTAATATAAAGCGAGTGTCATCCAGTAATATAATAGAGTGTCATCAAGTACTATGATAGAGAGTGTCATTCAGTAATATGGTAGAGAGTGTCATCCAGTAACATAATAGAGTGTCATCCAGTAATATTATAGAGTGTAATCCACTAATAGCATAGAGAGTGCCATCCAGTTATATAATAGAGAGTGTCATTGATTAATATAGAAGAGAGTGTTATCCAGTAAAATAATAGAAAGTGTCTTCCAGTAATATCATAGAGAGTTTCATCCAGAAATATGATAGAAAGTGTCATCCAATAATATAATAAAGTGTCATCCAGTAATATCATAGAGAGTGGCATCCAGTAATATAATAAAGAGGGTAATCCAGTAGCATAATTGAGTGTCATCCAGTAATATCGTAGAAAGCGTCTTACAGTAATATAATAGAGTGTCATCCAGTAATATAATAGAGAGTGTCATCCAGTAATATAATAGAAAGTGTCCTCCAGTAATATAATAGAAAGTTTCATCCGGTTACATACTAGAAAGTGTCATCCAGTAATATAATAGAGTGTCATTCAGTAATATAGAAGAGAGTGTCATCCAGTTATATATAAAAGAGTGTCATCCAGTAATATAACAGAGTGTCATCCAGTAATTTAGTAGTGTCATCCAGAAATATAACAGAGAGTGTCATCCAGTAATATAATGGAGTGTCATCCAGTAATATCACAGAGAGTGTCTTCCAGTAATATAATAAAGAGTGTCATCCAGTAATATAATAGAGAGTGCCATCCAGGAATATAATACAGAGTTTCATCCAGTGATATAATCGAGAGTGTTATCCAGTAATATAATAGAGTGTGTCATCCATTAACAAAATAGAGAGTGTCATCCAGTAATAAAAAAAAGTGTCACCCAATAATATAATAAAGTGTCATCCAGTAATATAGTAGAGAGTGTCATCCAGTAATATAATAGAGAGCGTCATCCAATAATATGATAGAGTGTCATCCAGTAATATAAAAGTGTCATTCAGTAATATAGTAGAGAGGGTTATCAAGTAACATAATAGAGCGTCATCCAGTTATATAATAGAGAGTGTTATCCAGTAATATAATAGAGTGTCATCCAGTTATATAGCAGAGAGTGTCATCCAGAAATATAATAGAGTGTGTCATTCAGTAATATAGAAGAGAGTGTCATCCAGTAATATAATAGAGTGTCATCCAATAATATAAAAGAGAGTGTCATCCAGTAATATAATAGAGAGTGTCATTCAGTAATATAAAAGAGAGTGTTATCCAGTAACATAATAGTGTCATCCAGTAATATCATAGAGAGTGTCACCCAGTATTATAGAAGAGAGTGTTATCCAGTAACTTAATAGAGCGTCATCCAGTTATTTAATAGAGAGTGTAATCCAGTAATATAATAGAGTGTCATCCAGTTATATAACAGAGAGTATCATCCAGCAATATAACAGAGTGTGTCATTCAGTAATATGGAAGAGAGTGTCATCCAATAATATAATAGAGTGTCACCCAGTAATATCATAGAGAGTGCCATCCAGTAATATGATAGTGTGTTATACAGTAATATAATAGAGAGTGCCATCCAGTAATATCATAGAGAGTGTCATCCAATATCCATTGATTGGTGGGATATAAAGACAAATTTATTCACTTGCCTTAGTCAATACGAGGTATTAAGTAGCACACACCTACATTAATTGATACGTAATATTTAAACCTGTTATTATACCTAGAATAAGTTTTTACCCCGCTACCTTAATGTTGTCAGCATGCTAGTGCTACTGATTGTCTAGAGACTCTCTTCTAACAGCGCCTCCACGACGTAGTGCCTAAGCCTAATTGCGTCTGCCGGAGTACCTCCTTCATTCAAACATCAATCCTCCCTAGGCCTACAGCCCGCTAACGCTCCTTCGCTAGCTATTCGCGTAACGGGAATGTCCATAGGCCTACTCATGACCGCTGTTAGTTGCAAGAGGCTCCCTCAGGCCAGGCGAGCCTACGCTGCTTCATTCTCGTAAGGGCTCAATAAATGTTTTTTATGAGCCTCTGCTCCTGCGAGCCTTGTTACGGTACGAGATGCCGGTAAGAGCCGTGAGAACGGGCAGGTACTGTTAGTACTGTAATGGAACGGGCTGGTACTGTCAGTACTGGTACTGGAACGGGCTGGTACTGTTAGTACTGGTACTGGAATAGGCTGGTACTGTCAGTACTGGTACTGGAACGGGCTGGTACTGTTAGTACTGGTACTGGAACGGGCTGGTACTGGTAGTACTGGTACTGGAACGGGCTGGTACTGTCAGTACTGGTATTGGAGCGGGCTGGTACTGTCAGTACTGGTATTGGAACGGGCTGGTACTGTTAGTACTGGTACTGGAACAGGCTGGTACTGTTAGTACTGGTACTAGAACGGGCTGGTACTGTCAGTACTGGTATTGGAACGGGCTGGTACTGTCAGTACTGGTATTGGAACGGGCTGGTACTGTTAGTACTGGTACTGGAACGGGCTGGTACTGTCAGTATCGACGGGGAGTAGAACATTGGCTAATCAATTGTCCAATGTTTATTCGGGTAGTAACGTTTATCGTTGATTTATATAACAGTACCCTTGTACACGTATTTGTTTGTTAACGATTCTACGTGGGTTAACGTTAACCCATTACATGAAAGCAGCCACACCTTGACT
The DNA here is from genome assembly GCA_016164225.1 of Gammarus roeselii. Classification (NCBI taxonomy): domain Eukaryota; kingdom Metazoa; phylum Arthropoda; class Malacostraca; order Amphipoda; family Gammaridae; genus Gammarus; species Gammarus roeselii. Next base: position 1,028 of record SDVV010009813.1, on the reverse strand, counting down.
GAATCCGTTGGTTAACACCATTTATTTAGTGATTAAAGTTAATCAATAATTACCGTCTTTTATGTTGGTGTTGGCCAACTGATCGACGTAACCATAGGTTGATCATCTACCGTAGGTTAACTTATCCTTTGGTCATCATTGACCAATTGATTTACGTCAATAGGGCGGTGAAAGCAATTGGTTGGGGAAAGTCAGTCAGTGGCTTTTCGTGTTCTATTGACCGTCTACTCGATCTCCCCAATTGACTCAGTGTGAAAGAGAGTGATCTGCATCTATCTATCTGTCTTTGCTTCTTATCTTCATAGCTTCTGATTAATAATAGAACGAATACGATGTTCAGACCAACGTAAGTACAATTATGATACCCGCGTATGCTATTTCATTCATGGCATACGGGAGTTTAATTATTAACTCAGAAGTAATGATAATCAACATGGAGAATTCAACGCCACCACGTCTGTCAGTAATGATCATGAGCAGTGAGGAGCTCAGTATCAACGCCACCTCGTCGATCAGTAATGATCCTGAGCAGTGAGGAGCTCAGTGTCAACGCCACTTCGTCTGTCAGTAATGATCCTGAGCAGTGAGGTGCTCAGTGTCAACGCCACCTCGTCTGTTAGTAATGATCCTGAGCAGTGAGGTGCTCAGTGTCAACGCCACTTCGTCTGTCAGTAATGATCCTGAGCAGTGAGGTGCTCAGTGTCAACGCCACCTCGTCTGTTAGTAATGATCCTGAGCAGTGAGGTGCTCAGTGTCAACGCCACTTCGTCTGTCAGTAATGATCCTGAGCAGTGAGGTGCTCAGTGTCAACGCCACCTCGTCTGTTAGTAATGATCCTGAGCAGTGAGGTGCTCAGTGTCAACGCCACTTCGTCTGTCAGTAATGATCCTGAGCAGTGAGGTGCTCAGTGTCAACGCCACCTCGTCTGTTAGTAATGATCCTGAGCAGTGAGGTGCTCAGTGTCAACGCCACTTCGTCTGTCAGTAATGATCCTGAGCAGTGAGGTGCTCAGTGTCAACGCCACCTCG
>SDVV010009812.1:0-16532 GCA_016164225.1 Gammarus roeselii | reverse complement strand
TCCGGTTTCTTTGAATTTAGAGACCATTGCTTTTATGCAATTTTTATTAGGACTTCTTCCATCATTATAAATGTTCCTGTAACTTCTCTGCACTGCAATAATTGAACTATTACATGAAAAGTAAAATTCAACAATTTTTGCTCGTTGTTCTCCCGTGTAGCGCACCATTTTGAGGGTAAATTTTAAAGATTCATTACCGCAATATCCACTGGGTATCGGTAGACATGATACAACATGTAAATAAACTTTAGGAGTTACTCTATCGTTTGTAATTATCCACATCGCTTTACCTTTCATACTTTTTTCTTTATTATTTTTTTAAAAGGGTGCGTTACTTATGCGCCACCCTGTATAAATATTCGTCCTGCAGTGCTAACGGGAATGTCAGCTCAGCATCAAATCGTGTATTGAAATGCAACGTCATCATTATTGCAAGCTGTTCACTTCTGATCTGATCAACCAATCTCCTCTTTTACAGCCTCCTGATCCTGAGCACTCCTGTTAGATGTTTTGCCAATGTATTTCTCTTGTGTAAAAATGAGAGTTCTTTAGGCAAACATGATACATAAATCTTTCTCTAGTGCCTCATCTTCTCTCACAGGACAAATATTTGATGTCTGAGCGTCTTTATCAAGTGACGAAAATATCGGCTCTACAAATGGACCTGACACAAGTACCAAGCTGAAAGAACTGAAGGGAATGAATGTAAATCATTGGCATTGTCTTCCATGCATAACCTCGAAATTATATCGATTGCCAAAGCGATTCTCATACAAAGATCACGGTGTCACTTTTAGGAAGGTTGGAACTATTTAATCTTGAAGTACACTTTACGTATTCCATATTCAGAGTTTCAGGTGTTGACAGATAAAAAGGCTTCTTGTGTATTTTTCCGATTCGCGAACACTAATTTGAATTAAATAAAGTTTTTTTTATTTCAAATATATTAAAACTATTCAACATCTTGCATAATATAAAACATCACTTCACTTCACTTCGATTTGCTTAATAAATTATTATTAATAATACATATCTAACATGAAAAATCTTCAAGCGAAAAATGCCTTCCTTAAATTATGAGTTTTTCAAATGAGATTCACTCGCAATTCCACACTGTTTCTATTTTCCTTCACTCGAAGTATTCAATGGTATTCCTTATCGCCGCTTCTGCAACGTTAACTCTCTACAGCGCTCTGAGTCAAGAGTCTGTGTCCTAACCTTTCATCACAATTGAGTACTTTGGTTCAGGGGTATGCATTTCACGCCGGGCTAGTGATGATGGGCAACACTTGGTGGTCATAAACAACCTACAAGCTTAATCACCTCAAATTTTGAGCCAATTATAAACATTACTGCGATATTAACTCGCAAGTGCAATGTTTCTTCAGCGTCAGAACTGTTCTGTACCTCCACATCATTGTCCCACTCACTCCTACCGTCCCGTGAACGACTGCTGTTTATCGGACACCTCAATACATCACCAGCCTTTAGTAGTCTCTTCCACATACTGTTCTTTTCTTCATTATTCCAAGGTTTTCTCAAGTCGCCCTTGTGCCCACAGACATCCCTGCTGTCCGACAAACTTAAGCGTCCCTTCAAGAAGCGTCACTCGTCTCTGCCGCACGCCCCCAGCAATCGCGTCAACAAGTACCTGGCGCAGGCCATAGAGGCCCGCAGCGTGCACCGCGAGCAGGCCACACACGTGTCGCTGCTGACGCTCTGCTTCAAGGACAGGGACAAGGAGAGACAGGTACGAACCTTATGCTATAATTGGTAAGAGGGACGTTATGTCCCACCCGCGATTGTCTGTACAGATACAGAATCTCACAGAAAGGAGGGTAGCTGACGGCAAACCGCACCTCACACTCCTCTCATACACTCACACGCAAATAAAAGTAGTATTTAGGCGCTGAGTGCACGGCCAGGAGACCCCGCAACACACACTTTGGGTGAGGGGCGAGGTCTGAGATTCAGTGTCAGCAGCAGGGATTATCGGACTTGTGATAAAATATTTTGGATAAATTTCCAACTATGACCTCTGGTGTGGCACTTTCTGCAAAAGTACATGTTAAACCATTTTTTTTTCTGGTACTATAATTTGCCGTTCACTAATAGGAAAATTATCAAAGTATTATTTTGGCATGCAATCATAGTAGCTACATGGATCATATTACCCTCTACCAGTTCCCAGCGTTTAATACTTCGCCAACACATTTGTCTCTTTAGTCAGCACCCTGTCACGATGTACATCATTGCTTTATTAAGTACATCAATAGCTCACTGATCCTGCTTTCGTTGCAGCGCCGCTTGACGCATTGCTCCTCATAGCAACCTCTACCACCATCAGTGTCTCACCCTCTCTGTCTTCTCTTTCTGCCCAGTATCACGACGAGCCCGACACTGGGTTCGGCAGTTCGCTTCTGTGTGCGCTGTTCCTGCTACTACTGCTGGCGGGGTTGCAGGTGCTGCTGCTACCGCGCACGCTGCTCTTCCTCTTTCTGTTCCTAGCCGCTTTCATCACCATCGCCGTTACCCTCATCGTGCTACTCGCCTCGAGGTGAGGCAGGCTCATCGTCAAGCTAATGTTGCCTAAATTATATAACTTTTCATCAATAGAGGCAGTACTAAGATCTTCTTTATATTTATCTCCACGGTGAAAGTGTATTTTGTTATTTAGTTGCAGCGTACTTCTGGTCAATCTAATTTTTTTCCAATAAGTTAACTACAAGTGTAATTTCTTTTATAATAAAATCCTGAAGAAAGATTTATTAAACCAATTTTTTATGTGAATTCCAACTCACGACAGCCCTTACTACTTTCACTCCCCATCCAGGCTCCGCGTCAGCAATTCTGACCCGTCCCGCAGCTTCATCTTGCGCCTCGTCCTCACAATCGCCGCCATCACCGTCATATACATCATGGCGCAAGTTAACGCGGTCGGTACCCTGCAACCTTTGCAAAAATTTCAGAAAGATTAAAACTAAAACATGAAAGTAAATTGCTTGCTTTAGGTGGAGCTATTTTTTTCAATTTTACATATGCATTGCACTTTTTTAGGTCAACGTGACTTAGTGTACGGTGTTTCCATACATCTTTCCTATTATTTTTCAACTCGAATTCACTTCACAATTGATAATGTAATCAAAGAGAGGGGTGCATGAGGGGGTAGTTTGTGCTCTTTGAGACAGAGACGTGAGGGGCAAGAGCGGGAGAGAATGATCAATGTTTTTGAGATGAAATGTATTGAGATAGTCGGAGTAGGGATAGGACTGATAATGACGTTGTTCGAATTAAAACGGGATGGTGAGGGAAATGTTTGAGATAGTAGGAGCAAGGAAAGGACTGATGATAACATCGTTCGAATTAGAACGGGGATGGTGAAAAATATGGGAAACAGTAGATTCGCGTGTTTTGAGTTTGGCCAGACAAATGTGAGGATGGATGAGGATCATTGGTGACCAGATAAGATGCAAGCGGAGCTGAGTGGGCTTAGGCCTAGAGAAAACTCAAAGTTTCGTTAAATGGACCGCGTGAAGCAGACTTCAAGGAGGTGATGTATCAGCGTAAAGGTATCAAGAGATAGTGCAATTTATAGGCGAGAATTGAGAATGATTGTGAATAGATAAGTTACCCTGATGCGCTCACCCGCCTTTAGCGTTTCGTTGAGAAACGGGATGAATGAGCAGGGGTGAACCAGTTAAAGCTGTCAGGCCATGCTGCTGATACTGATCTCAGACCTTACTCTTGACCCGAAGTGTGTGTTGCGAAGTTCTTTTAGGGCTCTTTAACGGTAAAGGGCTTAGATTTGTGTGTGTGAGTGTATGAGAGGAGTGCGAGTTGCGTCTTGTCGTCGGCCATCCTTTTTTGAGGATTTGACCTTGAGTCTGTATGTGTAACTGTATACTTCACAATTTATGCATTGTCTATCAAAGTTTCACAACGGCTTCTTCCGATCGAATGGAGGAGGCAACATCCGTCTGTATTTTACTATGTTTACCTTTGATCGCCTGGCACGGCTGCGTGTTTTACCAGTTTAATCGGCAATATCGGTTGCGCGTTTCAATAGGAAGAAATCTTGGCGGCCCCAATGGCTGTATAATCATCAACTGCTCACTTATTGAACTGTGATCAATAAATATGTTAAGCTGTTGGATCTTCGAGGGACAAACAAAGTTCATGACGAGCAAATACTTTGCAATTTACATAATTTACTTGAACACACGACGTTGAATAATGTCTAAACATGCGTTCAATATGTTATTTCCATTCTTCTTCATTTAGCTCCTACTACTGTGCATGTTTTTATCTTGATTTTCACTGACCGCTTGTCTTCTTCCTACTTATGTCCAGTTCAGCTGCGAGGTGCCGGTCAGCCCGTGCCACAACCTGAGCGAGCTGGCTTCCTCCAGTCCCTGGTTCAGCAAGAACGTGCTCACGGGTGGCTCTGGCTTAGTGCACGGGCCACTAGGTGGCGGTTCGGTGCGCAACCTGTGGTGTCCGCTGCCGGAGTACATCCCTGTGTCATGCATTGTCAGCTTTCTGACTGTGGCGGTGTTTCTGCGTCTGCCGGTGCTGGTAAAGCTGCTGCTGCTACTGTCCATGGCGACAGTCTACTGTCTGCTCATCTTCGTAACGCACATGCCGCTCTTTACCTGCTATGACCACCGAGTGGGGTGAGGGACCGCTTCCATTCTTTTTTTCAAAATGAACGTGAAAGGTTTCATTGTTTGAATTTCCGTTCTCCGAATATAGTGTTGCTATCCATTTTTTTCCATATTTGTTTTAAAATTTTGTCAACATATAGGAACCTATAAAATGTTCACCTGAACTCTGAAGTAATGACCGTTTGGCGATCTCAACATACCCAGACTGCTGCAACAACTGCTATTGAGCGAATCAAGACAGTTAATGAAGTCCATGATAAATGCCATGCACTCATGGTATCTTTAGAAAACCCGAAATATTGTCGCTACCGCTCGATTTGTTTTATTTATTTCACCTCTGCCCTTGAACTTTATCCAATAGAACAGTTTCTGTCAATCTGTGAAAGCTTTGAAATTATTTGTGAAGATATCGTATCAATTGCATGACAGCTACGTAGAGAATATTAAATTTCACTTAAGTTATGAAACGTTAAAAAAATCTTTTAAAATTTTGAGAATTAAAAAGTTTTTTCTTTATTTTCTTTTTAATCAAATTATCGCCCAGCAGTCCGGCTCGCCACCCAGGAAAGGGCACTCTTCACTGGACAGTTTACTGGGAATTAAAATGTTCACTCTTTCTTCTAAACTCAAAGTATCAAAAAAAAACGATTTTAACTACCATCGATTTGCTCCTAAGAATGTCAACTCCACGAACAATTTGCATTACTACTCAAAATCATTTGCTGAGGCTATCATTATCGCCTCCACTCGTCCTTCTGCAGCTTTAACTCTCCCTTCCAATAGCGCCGTGGTGCCGGTGGCAGTGCTGGCGGTGGTGCAGGTGCTATTGTTCCTGGTGGCGGTACTGCTGCACGCCAGGCAGGTGGAGTGGACTGCCAGGCTCGACTTTCTGTGGCAGTGCCAGGTGAGACCTTCCTTCAATCTGAGTAATTTCATCTGCACGGCATCTGCTACACACGTCTTTTTACTCACTACTTACGTCTGTGGACTCACCAATAGCACCAGGCTTTATATGGGTTTGAACCAAGCTATTTCTTCTTATCGGTTGATAGATCGTTCCCACTGTGCTTAAGTCTTCTGAGATTTGGTTGTGGAAGAAATTTCCAGTTGTTTACTCCTCATGAATCTGTTCTTCACGGCAGGCGACGGAGGAGAAACAAGACATGAACGCGCTGCAGGAGAGCAACAGACGCATTCTCTTCAATCTCTTGCCGGCGCACGTGGCAACCCACTTCCTCGATAACCAGTTCCGGGCTAATATGGTCAGTTATAAAAGTGTTGACTCAACTAGTTTTTGCCAAAAGGGGTACGTTATGAAAATGTGTGCTTGATACGGTTAGTTCGGGAGAGGAGTCCACGATTTTGGTCAGTTAGATGACTGTGTTCACGATATGGTCAGTTAGGGGACGGTGTTCACGATATGACCAGTTTGGGAATGGTGTCCATGATATGGTTAGTTAGAGAAAGTTGATGGATTTATGATTGGTAAGGGAAATGTGTTCACGATGTGGTCAGTTAGAGGAAAGTGTTTACAATATGGTCAGTTAGGGAACGGTCTTAACAATATGGTCAGTTAGGGGAAGGTGTCCATGATTTGGTCAGTTATATGACGGTGTTTATGATATGGTCAGTTAGGGAATGGTGTCCATGATTTGGTCAGTTTGAGAAAGTGGTCACAATGTGATCGGTCAGGGAAGCACGTGAAGCACGTTTTGATGTATGGTCAGTTGGGAACCTTGTTCTCGTAGCTACCCGTTGTGGCAAATATGGTTAATTAGGCAATTATTCTGTCAGTACCAAGCAAATGTCAGCAAAGAAATGTAGGCAATGGGATTCCTTCATCAAATTACGAAAGTTGATTAGCACAGACATAGTGGCTTCCTTAAATAAGATCAATGCCAATAGGTTTATGCGGCATAGTGTCTCGCTTAACCAGTTTCGGGCGTACATTATTTGATGATCAGAACATAAAATTTTCATCAAATGTCGACACAATCATTGATCGTGCAGCACGGCCTAGCGACAACACCTTATAGCAACATTCGAATTGTTGATGTTTCATGATATTAGAGCCAATGACCGCGAACAAAATCGTAAACATTACTATTACAATTATATCTGAATAAGGCAACAACATTGATCGTTTGTTCAGGACCTGTACCATCAGAGCTACAGCCGCATCGGCGTCATATTCGCCACCATCCCCAACTTCCACGAGTTCTACGTAGAGCTGGACGTCAACAACCAGGGCACGGAGTGCCTCAGGCTGCTCAATGAGATCATTGCGGACTTCGACCAGGTATGACTGCCTAAATCAGCAATGACAGGGGATATTGGCTGCCAAAGTCAGCAATGACAGAGGAGATTTTCAGCCAATGTCAGCAATGACTAGGGAGATTGGCTGCCAAAGGCAGCAATGACAGGGGAGACTGGCTGCCAAAGTCAGCAATGACAGGGGAGATTGGAAGCCAAAGTCAGCAATGACTGAGGAGATTGGCTTACTTTCCGCGGGCTCTCGATGCTCTATGGCGAGGGTATTCATGCTCATGTTTCAATATCTAGTGTATTCAATGACGTAATTCTCAGAAAAAATAGGTAACATTCGTTTTGTGAAATCTTTTTTTTTCAACGTTTTAAGAGATCATTACAACGTCCAATCCGTTTCATGTCAAATATGGGTTCCGAAAATTAACTGCAGGTAACAGTACAGCAACAACTAGGATGGCCATGGAATTTCATTCCCTTCACTCGTATGAGGATACCCGTGTTGCAGGATCTGTTCTGTTAATTATATACAACATTAGCTGGTAGAACGTTTGTAATATGATGCATGATGCATTGTGCCAATACATACATGGCACAGTAGCTACATGATATGGTAACTACATAGGCATCCTGAATTGCACCGCTGCCGCTTGTCCCTTTCCAGCTGATGGACGACGAGCGCTTCAAGTGTATTGACAAGATCAAAACTGTTGGGTCGACGTTTATGGCAGCTGTGGGGCTGATGCCGGAGTACAGGATACTTGAGGACCAGGATGACTCGGCAGGCTACTACATGTGCGTCCTCGCAGAGTTTGTCTTCGCACTCAGAGACTGTCTTCACAACATCAACGAAAACTCCTACAACAACTTTACCCTTAGAGTCGGTGCGTGATTTACCTCCTACCTTTGACTGCACTCATCAATTATATTAGAACATGTGCGAACTATATCGTCCTGGTCTCAGCGAGCATTACGGTGGGTTACACTGATGAATAAACTTTAAAATATATTGTGCTGGCATTAATATGTATGTCACTGTACATTCTACTCAAGTTTACCCTGTTATTTCTTGAAATTTCTTTGAATGTCACTAAACATTCAACTTCCCTGTTATTTCTCAAAACTGTATGAAGAACCTTCAGATCAAGTTTTGTACTTTGTTCATTTAATGTGTTTTGTTTACCTTTGTCTATTGACAGGGATGAATATGGGCCCTGTTGTGGCTGGAGTGATTGGTGCTCGCAAACCCCAGTACGACATCTGGGGCAACACCGTCAACGTTGCCAGCCGTATGGACTCCACCGGTTTGCCGGACCACACTCAGGTCGCTATTGCTGAGAGGCTTCATCCGTATCAATGTGTTACCTGGGTATAACAAAACTACCGCACTCGGTAACATGTATCTTTGTTTTCATAATGTTTTCAATCTGCCAATTCCCATTTCTGCATTGATTGATATTATTGCCACCCATTTACTGTAGTAAATAGTTTGGATACGTATCAACTATTCAAAAGGATTGCAAAACATGCTCTGTAGCCCTTGTTGACACCGTCTCGAACTGAGCAAAAAACATTTTTAATCAAATGGAAGAAAAAAGTTCTTGACCATTGTTGTATTTTTATAAACATTGCTAGCGGTTCATTTGTCGTGTGCTTGTTGAAGACCATTAATCATTCAATAATTAAATTTCACGCTGTAAGTATTTGTCAGGGAATCATTCAGATAATTTTTTTTTATTCATTTTTTTTTATGTGGACACGATATTTAAACATTGCTTTTATTTGTTTGAAACGGCAGTTGGGAAGCGGAGCTTTAAAATTAATATTTTCTGCCATTGAGTTGACTTGTGCATGGCGCCGTGCAACACTCTGTAGTTTCATGGAGATCAAGAAAAGCTGCAAATATATGTTCCAGTAAGTTGAACACACCTGCAATGCACAACATGTTTAATTAGAAAAAATCATCGAAGATGTCATCTACGAGAAAAATTCAGGTCAGTAAGTTAAACACACCTGCAATGCACAACATGTTATATCAGAACAAATCATCGAAGATGGCATCTAGGAGAAAAGTCAGGTGATTCAGCTGCCCAACCTTGATGTTTCTTTTGTTTGGCGTCCTAAGAAAGGCGAGAGTGTTTTGTAAAATAACAATTACTGATAAGATTACCTTAGGTGAACCACAGATGAGATACAGACGCATGCCTGTATTACCCAGAAATGCGAGGCCGACGGCATGTCACACCTCACACTCCTCTCATACACTCACTCACTCTCATACCAAAACTTACCCTTTTAGCGTTACATGTCCCGGCCAGGAGCTCTCATAGCCTGCATCACGCCATCCATCCACCTAAACATCGGCATTCCTCTTAGCCTACGTCCACTCACCTCCGTTTTCATTCTTTCCTTAATCTCCCTTCATCCACCCACATTGTGTCCAGACCACATCAAAATGCGTGCATCCACTCGGTTCTTCAACTTCCTCACCATCCTCGCTCTAATGTGAAAAACGTCATTATTGATCCTATCCCTCTGCAACACTGCAGAGGGATAGAGAGGGATACCTCTTTAACATTCCAACTCGAAGACATTCCTCCTTTTTCTCTCTCCCGCTCAGCCCCCCACGTCTCAGTGGGGACAACTAATTCTCATACAACCCTTTACATATACAAAGTCCTACAGCTCTTACTTTCACCTGTGCACCCAACATAAATACAAACTTTCTTCAAGGCAAAATTTTACCTGTTTCAATTAGTCCTGCCTTCTCCACAAGAGAGCCCAAGAAAAAAAAGCTAAACTTCCTCCAATAACTCTCCATTCGACATTCACTGATTCCGATTTCATTGTCATTCCTCGAACACTTCATTTCTCTTCCGCTCGTAAAAGCCACATGGTTTACATTGCGCTTTTGGTTTTATTCAATGAATCCTGAAGAGAAACATTACAGAGACGTTTTTACGAGAGAATCTTGATAACATCCATTGAAAGCAGTTTTCGATCGATTTAAACCTTTGTATCTTTTAACCTTACTCGGGAATCTCGAAATTTTCAAGTTCCTCGACTGTCTTCGAGTTTTGTCGGGGAAAAAACTTTTTCTGCCTGCATAGAAACGCTGGACCGCTGTTAATAAATTCCCAACCTCTCAATACAAACTCAATGCTTCCCTGTCAACTCTATCGTAGCACTTTTCCAGATCCATAAAGTCTCAAAACACATCCTTTCCGTTCTTAAGGTACTCTACACAAACTTGTATCACTGCGAAAATGTGATCTGCACTCCTCAAGTAACACGGTTTTCCGCCAATCGCACTATCCGCACTCTCTCTAATTCTTTTGACCAGCTCTCCCGTACAACTTTCGAATCATTTACAACAAACTGATACCTCATAAGTTGTTGTATTCATGGAAATTTCCATTGCCCTTGTATAGTAGAACAATGCAAGCACTGCGCTGCTCAATCGACACCACGCTCGACACCAAATGGGCAGCATTTAGTGTTACTGGAACACTAGGCATAGGCCTAATATTCTTACCTCATTGTATTAATAATCATGTTTTAAATATAAAATTACTAATTACAAATGTATGTCTTCAAACGATAGAAAATGTTACTGTCTTAAGTGATTAGATGTACACTACTGTTTTCCAATGAGCAAGCAATAACCTTAAATTTCATTACCATGAATATGATACCGCGTAGTTGTACAGACTATGAACAGGTGTGTTGCACACTCCAGCCTCTGATTACACTGACGTAGTGCAGTCGAACACTTGTATGACGTAGTCGACCAACAATAAACTTGTCTCTACAGAAACAGACTCAATTGGTGTTCGTATTTGGTATTGGGTATTTTGTGTAACCAATTAGCATTACTAGCTTTCATTTAATGAAAACTTTAGATAACCAGTGCACCGTGATGAAAATTATGCTTGTCGATTTTAATGACTAACCGGCATCCGTTCTTGTTTGATCCTGAAAAAAAAAACGTTGTAACCGCTATTTCTACGACCGGCCATTTTTCGCCACTGATACATGAAAAGTATCAGTTTATCTGGCAATCGCCAAACATGGGGCTAGAATATGTCCGCAGTTTGTCCGTTTTAATAGGATGAAGCACGTTTTGATGTATTATTTCATATTAATGTATCTTTTCATATGCACGCGGAACTGCAGAAATTGTTTAACTGCATAGTGTCATCGCCAACTGTGGAACCCACCTCGGTTATTTCCTTATGATTGGGATTGAAACAATATCGCTCGCCATCGTGTTTTCCTTCAAACTGAAGTTGCACAACAGATTTTTCGTATAAATTTTAGACAATCTTTCCCATGGGATTGAACAAAAATTTCATATCACCACCCTTATTTCCATTATTCCTAATAAGTATTGAAAACTATTGAGTGTATCGTGCATTAAAATACATAAAAAGTGACCCCAGACTCTATACACTAAAAAAACATGTTTTAATTCTGAGCATGAGGCATTGGGCTGCTTAGATAACCGCCGTGCGTTCCCTCTACTAACAGGTGACGGAGGACGTGTACAACGTGTTGCGCAAGTACCCGTACGAGCTGCAGTGCCGCGGCACTATCAAGGTCAAGGGCAAGGGCGACATGACCACCTACTTCTTGCTGGGGCGGGCCCAGCCGCCCACTCTGAGGGTGCAGGACGCACCCCATCGCCCCACCACCCACTGGCACCAGCAACAGCAGCAAATGCAGATTCAGCACATGCAGCAGCAAAAATTGCAGCACATTCAACAACAGTATGGTGAGCACAAAATTATAATACCATTACGTTCGATATTATCATATTTCTGTTGTCTCCAGGACAGCTCACGCTGACGAAAACTTGGTAAGTATCATCTGTGTATTCTGATATTTCTGTTATTTTGTCAACATGTCATTATACCTAAATAAATTTTAAATCCTTAAATCCTAAATCTGTTTGTTTTTATTCAGAATTGAATGTTTTGTAATTTGTTATTATGAAAATTAGCAACCACTCTTGCCACTGTATTGAACAATTTTTTTTCTATTTATTGATTGTAAAACTTCTATTCATTATTCTGATTTTGCTTCGCAGGGTCAGGTGGTCCATACAGCGGCATCCCTCCACCTCCCCCTGAAGTGCCCCCTCATGCACGCCCACTGCCTCCCAGCACTGCCTCTCAGCCCCGTCGGGGAGGCAGTTCGGGTCCCGCCAGAGACTCGTACTGTGAGCAAGTCTCTGTCGTCAACATGAGCCTCAACCAGTGTTCGAGCGCACCTTCGTCCAAACGATCCTCGGACCGTGCCGCCGACTACCTCCAGCGCCCGTGCGAGCGCGAGCCCCTGTTGGCTGGTCAAGCGGCGCCTTCTCCCCTGGTAGCGCATGTGCTGCCGCGAACAGCGCCTCTCCCGCAGCAGCCGCCGCTGCTGGGCAACAGCAGTCAGCGCTCGCAGCAGCTTCACAGCAGTGTTCTGCCAAACTCCAGCCAACATCGCACTCACCACCAGCACTGCAAATCTTCACAACCACACCAATCGAGATCACAACACAAACATCATAACCACGACATTCCACAGCAGCAATCCTTGCCTCAGTCACAGCATCACCACCACCATCACCACCACACGCACCACAACCCTAAGAAGTGGCCTGTCAGCTCACATTTTCCTGACTGGGATCAGCGCGAAGGAGGTCGTCATGGGGCCTCGTGGAAATCAAGATCGGCCCAGGCGAGGATCAGGCAGCCTTCAGAGCCCGGTCATGCTCAGCCCAAGAATCAGTGCCGGGTAGAGGCTGAACCTGCCAATCCAGCTGGACTCATCCTGCCCAGCCTTCCCAAACACTACCAAGTTGAGGAAGCTGGTGTCCGCAACAAGCTGCGCAACCTAACGCGCCACTACAGTGACGACAGCCTGCACGGCTCTTCCAATAGAGAACTTTACTCCACTCGGATTCATTCTTCTGCCGACGAAATTAGTTCTGTTAATCGGTCTCCAAGTATTAGTTCCTCAGACGAGAGTTTCTCAAGAACTGACTTTTCTCGTACCGACGCGGACTCTCCTTCCCCCGAGCGTGCTCCTTCTCTTAATGATGTGAGATTTAGGTACATGTTTGGTGACATGAACACTGATGGTGTCATGGTACCTAGGCTTAGAGAACTTTCCCCACAGCTCTATTCAGATTATTTATCTAGTGTAAAAGCATCTAGTGATGAAAGCTCTCTTCGGTTGAATAGCCTTACTTTAGATTCTTCTAATCATTCTCATCCAAATATGGCTGGTGTTTGGAGAGAAAGTGATATTGGTCCACCATTAACAGATAGTGATAGATTACGTCGCGACGACTTATTTATACCAAAGCTTACAGCGGAATTTTCCAGTGATAAGGTGAAAAGAACAAAAACGGATCCTATTTCCGGAAGAGCAGAGCCCAATACTATTCGAAGTAGTGCTTCTCCGGTAAGTGATAAGTTGAAACCTAACTTTCGTTCGAGTTTTAACGAAAGCGACATGACCTCCCCTTACCGCGGCGGGGCGGTGTCTGGCAGCACCAGTCGCCTGCTCAGCCTGGAACGAGGACCTCGTGGGCAGATTCCAGAGGGCGCTGGTGCCGCCTCCAAGCGACGTTCGTTGCCTCGAGACAGCGCTCGGCGACAGGGACCCGAACAAGTTAGCGGCGGCAGGAAGACGGCCAGTATGAGAGAGTACGACAGGAAAGACGCCAGCAGGAGTGGTAGCAGTTCGGAAAGAAAAACACCGTCTGACAGTCAAATGAAACGGGACTTTGAGTGCCAGACCGATCCCAAACGGTCTCATCACAGGAAAGCCAGTGGTGACTTTGAGCGCAACAGGCGGCCTGGCAAGAACTCGACTTTTGAGGGCATCAGCGAGGACCCTGCTGGGACCAGCACTTCCGACAGGTACGAAGACCGCGACCGGTGCGGCAGTGTGGGATGCTGTTCTCCGGGATGTGGGGAAGCGATCCTAACATATAGTCCTGACATGTCCGCTTATAGCGGAACCGCTAAGTCTCTAGCATCGGGTAGTACTTTAGAGGGATATTCGGCCTTGCAAAAACTTGCCAAATTGCAAGAAAATGCACTCTTGTCAACTCTTGAAAAACCCACTACTCCAGATGCCATGAAGCTGGGTCTCCACTTAGACCCGTTGTCTAAAAGAAGTATTCTGCTGCTGTCTCCGAGCCCTGACTCCTCCTTCTTGAGTTATGAGCCAGGCAAGGAAGGAAGCCTCCTGAGGTAAAGCTCTCGGCAAGTCCTCCATCGTTGAATGGCTTCCATTGGCTGCTCCCGTACACTACCGCGGTCATGCTACTAATCTCTCTTGAGCATCATTGGCCGTCCTATCGCCGGGTTAGAGGCAGACCTGTTACCAGTCGCCGAGGAGTTGCGCATTGCGATCTTAGTTTGCCATTGGGTTGTTTTTTGGTGGGATAACCGTGTGGTTGTCATGCCGTTGTAGACTAACTTGTTGATACCTGTAGATACCTACGTACACAGCGTGTGCTAATTGTTGATCATTATGTGAACTTCCAGTTGTCATGGAAGCCTATACTAAAAACGTTGAACTTGTAGCTACTCTTCAACCCATACTTTGCTTGCAATAGGTACTAACTTGTGGTCTAGCTATATTATAAACAACTAAAAGGAGACTATCTATCACTCATGAATACAAAATACTTTTTTGGTAGTTGCCAAGCAACAGTTTATATATGTTACCTTTTTTTGAGCTACTTTTGGAGCTTTTCACATGTTGCTGCATTAAATCTAAATATACCTGGCCTTTCTAACATCGCTTCGTACGACAGTTGTCAGGTTGCCGGCAGTATCTGCAGACTAACGAGTGTGGTCCGCTTAACACCTAACTGCAACATTTTATGTTCACAAAACTTGCCTGCAAATAACCCACTAACAAACTTGTGTGCGCTCCATACTGCACGTGCATCCAACACTCGCAAACGACCTTTTATCGATAACTTCTTTTCAGGTTATTTTACACTTGAAAGTCACAACTAGTTTATTGTGGGACTCTTGTAGCCTCTTGTGGCTATCGTTGAACTGAGCTACCCTAGAAGAGCGCACCCGTCGAGAAGGAGAGAGACAAAAATTAGAAGGAGTGGCAGGCTGCACTAGTGTTGACTTATGAAGGTGTTGGTGGGAACAGCAGGATGCAGCACTCAATCGGAGTTGACTTGTCCAAAGGATAGAATGGGCAACAGGTTACACTCTTGTCAGCTCTTGTCAACTCTTCGACTCGAAGTTGACTTGTCCAAAGGATAGAATAGGCCTCAGGTTGCAGCACTCAATCGGGGTTGACTTGTCCCGAGAATAGAATAGGAAACAGGCTGCCGCACTCGTCGAAGTTAACTTATTCAAATGATAGATGGGGCAACAGGCAGCAGCACTCAATAGTTAACTTATTCAGATGATAGATGGGGCGACAGGCTGCATCACTGAATCAGAGTTAACTTGTTCAAATGAATGATGGAGCAACAGGCTGCAGCACTCAATCAGAGTTAACTTATTCAAATGAAAGATGGGGCAACAGGTTGCAGCACTTATTCAGATGATAGATGGAGCAACAGGCTGCAACACTCAATTAGAGTTAAGTTATTCATATGATAGATTGGGCGACAGGCTGCAGCACTCAATCAGAGTTAAGTTATTCAGATGATAGATTGGGCGACAGGCTGCAGCACTCAATCAGAGTTAACTTATTCAGATGATAGATGGAGCGGCACAAGTCCATCCTCTTTTCCAAACTATGGAAAGGAGGACGAAAAACAGCACTTGATCGATGTTGGCGCGTTCAGATGTTATTGGAAGACACAGACTGCTGCAATTTCAACAATGAATTGTTTTTTACGCGTTGGAAGTAACAGTGCACATGGTTCAGGTCAAGTTCCTGTTACCATGAATTTATTACTGGTGTTAAGGCCCATCAACGTCAAGCTAATAATCCTAGTTCATTGCCATTGTCAGCGACTCTCAATATTAAGCCAATATGTCTTGTTTGCTTATCAACAAGCTAATGCAAATACTTCACAAATGATGCCGTCCTGAGCTATCGGAGGCAAAACGACACAAACTTTATACAAAATTAAAAAATATTCAGTATTACAATAATTTTACAAATATTTTATTGTCATAAAAGTATCCATCCGTCAGTTGCAGTGATCGTTTCAGGCTTTGACTGTTTTTTGTAGAAGTCGCGGTAAAATGGTGATGACCACGATGAACAAAGTTCTAATTGTTGTCCCCTGCAGCTTTCCTAACAGTTTATGCGTAATAAATTCGGGTTACAAGTTGTTCGACGTCAACTTCTTACTCTCAATTAGAATCCTATTACTGTATGGTCGACGGGACTTATCCAATCTGTAACAGTTTTCACTGGTTTACCCCCGCCGCGTCATAATAGCCGGGCTCCCCCCCCACGACAATTCCGACAGCGGGATGCCAAGGGCGGGAAAGCACATCGGAGCAGCGTCAAAATCAACCATTCACAACCATTCTCCACTCACGCCTGTTCATTGCACGCTCTCTCGCCACCTCCACATTCATGTCTTTCCTTAGATCGGAAGATTCAGACCAT
>SDVV010009811.1:0-16532 GCA_016164225.1 Gammarus roeselii | reverse complement strand
TGTATGTATGTATGTATGTATGTATGTATGTATGTATGTATGTATGTATGTATGTATGTATGTATGTATGTATGTATGTATGTATGTATGTATGTATGTATGTATGTATGTATGTATGTATGTATGTATGTATGTATGTATGTATGTATGTTTAAACTTACATGGCCGCGGTATCCTTGCCGATGATCAAACTTCCAACAAGCAAAACACACTTCAGTCGGTCACGCTATCCACTTAGCCAGAGGGACCGAAAATAATACAATTAGAAAACCCGTTCCAGTATAAAATCATGTACTTGTGAATTCAATACAACGCGATTAATAGGGATTTTTTATCGTATCGTTTCAGTTACCAGATTTATGTCGTGAGATGAATTCATTTCAGTGTCGAATGTGTATTCATCAGTTCATAGCCGTTGTTTGATCTCACAAATTGTTGCTCGTTCGTGATTGATGATGAGTTGTCGTAGAGAACATAATAGAAAATTCATTTGGTGACCATATATTTGATGACGAGCATAAGTTCTTATTGATGTCTTGATATTTTTACCTCTGCATACGCTTGCAATTTGACGCTCGCATTAACTTGCTGCTTCAAGAGTCCTACTCACTTAGAGGCACCTCCTGCCATACCGACGCCTTTAGCGCTCATACATAAATACTCTACCATGAAATGGATTTGTCTCAGATGAATTACATATCGTAGTAAATTACAGGTATATTGTATATTTACTTGCTGTCTCCACCATCACGGAACAAATCATGCAGTGGATCATGTGTTGAATACGATTTCGATTGATGATTGGAGGTAAAACGACACAATTCGTGACGCTGTGTTGACATAATACTGAGTTTCTCGTGAGTATTTGGTCGTCGCTATTCGTGATGCAGTGGTGGTGAGATATCGTGTCAAGTTACCTGCTTAGAGAATTTGATCGTCGCTATTCGTGATGCAGTGGTGGTGAGATATCGTGTCAAGTTACCTGCTTAGAGAATTTGATCGTCGCTATTCGTGATGCAGTGGTGGTGAGATATCGTGTCAAGTTACCTGCTTAGAGAATTTGATCGTCGCTATTCGTGATGCAGTGGTGGTGAGATATCGTGTCAAGTTACCTGCTTAGAGAATTTGATCGTCGCTATTCGTGATGCAGTGGTGGTGAGATATCGTGTCAAGTTACCTGCTTAGAGAATTTGATCGTCGCTATTCGTGATGCAGTGGTGGTGAGATATCGTGTCAAGTTACCTGCTTAGAGAATTTGATCGTCGCTATTCGTGATGCAGTGGTGGTGAGATATCGTGTCAAGTTACCTGCTTAGAGAATTTGATCGTCGCTATTCGTGATGCAGTGGTGGTGAGATATCGTGTCAAGTTACCTGCTTAGAGAATTTGATCGTCGCTATTCGTGATGCAGTGGTGGTGAGATATCGTGTCAAGTTACCTGCTTAGAGAATTTGGTCGTAACCTCCGTGTTGATTTAGGAAAATAAACCAGATGATGTATCCAAATACTGTTTCTTGTACAGTGTACTTTATTTTTCAATTTGATCAGCGAGATGAGGTCATCTTCTATTGTTGATCAGATCAGTGGAAAAATGAGTGCGATACTGACACACGCTTCAAACATGAGTGCGATACAAACACACACTTCAAACATGAGTGCGATACAGACACACACTTCAAACATGAGTGCGATACAGACACACACTTCAAACATGAGTGCGATACAGACACACACGTCAAACATGAGTGCGATACAGACACACACTTCAAACATGAGTGCGATACAGACACACACTTCAAACATGAGTGCGATACAGACACACACTTTAAACTCACGAGCGTATTTTTCCCACTCTATTTCTGTTCTTTCTTTATTTTCACAGTGAAAAATATTATCTTACTACCGACCTGTTGGTTGCCACGCAGCATCCTTTACCACTAGGCCATTAGGGCATAAAATGCGAGGGGCAAGGCAGTCCACTGCTGTGTCTGCGCATACTGTATGTGATATCTACTGATATCACATACGCGCAACACGATGAAATACAATTTCTAAGGGGTAAAGGTCGTCTTCTTTAGAGTGGTAAAGGTCGTCGTCTTTCGGGAATAGTGTGATAAAGGTAGTGGTAAAGTGGTAAAGGTCGTCTTCTTTCCAGAATTGACATGCGTGGGCTGGTTCACGATTCGAAGAAGGTACTCTATTTGAAACCTTGATTGGAAACGGTGAAGAACGTTCTGTTCGTTTGGACATGGGAGGATCTAGATCATTCGGGTCAAGTGCCGCCACAGGGATGCTATCCAAATAAGTTTCTTGCATTGGCTAAGATGGCGTTAGTGATCGATAGTCATCGACTGAGTCAGTGACAGATGTTTTGTGATCAGTCATTAAGTTCCTATTTTATCTCACAAAGTACTCAGTGTACTTCACCTTACGTAAGCACAGCTCAACCATCGTCACTCTCCTCTTGAAGAAGCCTTCGAACCAAGAAGCCAGCTGGCGTTGCAGTGCCACTTGCATTTATTTTGATTACAGCAAATTGTGCAAAGTTCCTTCTAAGATTAGAGTATCATAGCGGGACATCATTGAGTTTGATCCGTTGTCGCTGATCAACGTTCGGGGGGAGTGGAGATGCTTTGAAGGGTTCTCGTGAATGCTTCTACGAACAGGTCTTCTGCAACTTCCAAGTGTGCACGGCATTGCATGGCTTTCCAGTTCACGTCCTTTTCTTCCCATAAATGGAACTGGAACAATGTGCAGCTGCAACCGCAAGAGGACGCGACTGACTCACCCTATAACCTGGTATAATCTAGGAGTGGCGGGTTTACTGAGCTGTGCCCAACCGTTCCTCTCATCATTGAAAGTGGTTCCTTATAACACCCTTCATCCGCAGCTTGGTCTTTGACATCCATCACATTTGACGTAGGCTGGCCAGAGCGGGTTTTCCTCCTAGGTGGTGCTTATTGGTGACTCGAAGCTTGGCCTCCGTAATTCTACTTTATGGAGCTAATTTGTCAGCTTTAACATTAGATTCCACTGTTTTATCAATGCGCCATTTCATCAGAAGCATTATTTGAATATTTTGGAATTTAATACAAATGTTGAGCGGTCCTTCGCCCTCTGTCGGCATCAATGCATATATCAACATCAGGTAGAGAAATTCCTCCCTGGTAATGTCGTATTTCCTCCCAAGGTCTTCTCTCTGTAGAGTCTTCATCCTCAGGCCTCCTCCCTAGCGCTGGCCAAGTTTAGCTCGGCTTTGCCTCCAAATTAAAGTGAATTATCGAGCCTTATTGGATGCGACCGGCGCTGCACTGCGGGAATGGACGCTGAGGCGGCGAATGAGAGACCACAGGAGCAGTGAGGGGGTATGGGGATGGGGGCAGGGAGGGGTAAATTAAAGAATTTAGGGTACATGGATATGGATAAATACCACGAAAGTCATTTATTTATTTACCACCTGTTTAATAAAACTGGTTAAGGTCCTTATTGGTGTAGTAAGTATCTAACTGTGGAGCAAATGAACCAATTGTGTTCATACAAGGTTTGAACGAGTAATAACTCAAATTATCTGACAAGGTTTAAAAATTTAAAACTTCCTATGACATTTTGCATTCCGATGTACGCAAATGTATAAATAACAGATTAATACATTTTCAATGTAACAATATATTTTTGCATAGGAGATGAGTGACAACTTATGATTCTAATGAATTTTTTTACCCGAAAAATTGGCCCCCATGATTTTGCGAAATCATTCAGTCAAATGGAAGAGGTTGTGATGTGTGATCCATTACCAAGATAATGAATGAATTATTAAACTTAATAGAACGGTACATAGTTTGGGTACAATTTCAAGTCAAATTCTTGCCGTTGCCTTATATTACGTTATTGTGGATTCATGAAGCCTGATAATAAACATTACGCTTTCGCACAGAACAAAGGACAATTCTTCTTCTGCGATAGTGAGACGACCAACGCACAAAAGGGATATGTTCACGGTCGAAGGGTACTTTATAACCGCAGATCGATTGGCGTCTCCGATACCAATCCCTGCTGCCGTTACAAACGTTACAGGGACGGTAAGCAATAATTCGAAGTTGGTACGTCGTGCAATAGTGGACACCAACCGCAGGTGGCTCTGGCATTGACTATATAAGACGAGGAAGAGGAAACTGTGGATGATGAAATAATACAATAACTTGTACATCATCGATATATTCTGGTGTAAAATATTTGAAATATCATGTCAAATGGTATGTTACCTAAAACTGAATAATGAGAATCTAGCTGTTCAAATTTCATTTTCTTCTCGCTATTCAAATGCGGATATCAATCACCACAGCGAGTATTTCGGGCATAACAAAAGTATATATAGTCCCTCGCACAGTCCCTCGCACAGTCCCTCGCACAGTCCCTCGCACAGTCCCTCGCACAGTCCCTCGCACAGTCCCTCGCACAGTCCCTCGCACAGTCCCTCGCACAGTCGAGAGATTATTTCACCAAAGCAGCGAACGGAAATGTAGGGCTTTCAAATATTTAGTGAATACGTTTTGTTGGCTGGCATCAAATAATTCAATCATATCCAACCACTACAGCAGCAAAGAGCATCGACGCTGAGCTCGCAGAAACGCCCATCGAAATGCACGGTGGGGTGTATTCCTTTCCACCATCGCCTTGAAACAACACAAGATGAATCTCTTGCTTGAGGTTCCAAACATTTGTTTTAATTGTGGATATTCAGATTGCTTACCTTGTGGTTCGGCATATCTGCTGGCCTTCCAATTCTACACAAAATTGGAAATCCGGATTTTCGTAAATTTAGTTTGTTCTGCAAAGTCTGAGATATGGCATCATGATGAAATTTTGGCTTTTGTAAGTGCTTTTTATAATAAATGAACCTAGTCATGTTGTGAGCAATGAATTTTTATTCACGACTAAGGACTTCTTGGAAATTTGTTGTGACAAAGCGGTGTTCTTTCGCTACACAGTCTGCAATCTGAAAGGTCAGCTGCCGTGATGTTAGCTGTACATCGAATTGATAGCTCCTCTCATACTGATCAAAGAAAGTATGTATTTGTGAAAAGAATCGAAAGCGGATGAATTAAATTTTTCCTGCAGTCATAATTTGGCTTAAGTAATGCGTTTTATCACAGTATATATTGATCGAAGATTCAATATTTTGAGCCCACATAATCATAATTTTTTAACGAAACTGATTTGAAGGAATGTTCGACTTATTTGCATTTTAATAACAAATACTTAACAAGAGACCCTCTCCATGAATTTAAATACTCGCATCTCGAGTTGAAATAATCTCAGGAAAATATCATGGAAGCCATAATCGTTTGCAGGGAATGTCCTTTGAAAAAGCAGGAGAAACTTTCAAGTCCGTGGCCACTTATTGATAACAACAAGGCGTATAGGCCTTTAATTTGACAGCGTATAGGCCTTTAATTTGACAGCGTATAGGCCTTTCCAATCAACTCTCAACTCGTATACGCGTAAAGCCGAGCACCAACGGTGGCCTGTGTTACAAATGAGCCCGTACTCCATCAGCACTAACAGTATCATGATTCAAAAAACTTTTTTGTTATAACAATATCAGTTTAGATTGAGGTGTAGCGCAATGAAGTGCAAAAGTTCAATGATATTTACAACTCGTTCTTATGTGAATCATAACAATGCTTGTACAGACAGTTAATGGCAAATTTGTATCACAGGCCACCGTTGGTTCACGGCATTTTGCTTACATATTTTGAAAATTGATTCAAAAAGCCTATACGCTCTCAAATTAAATGGCATGAGCTCAAAAGCACGAATACACATTTTGAAACAGCATAAAAAGAATACAAATTGCCATATTATAGCCAATACATTCTCAGGTGATATGTTCTTTTACTGGCTCATATTTTGAGCAGCGTGTGCGGTGCCTAAGGGGCAACTGAATTGAAAATTTTCCTCTTCTGTTTTCCTGTTTTCCCTCATTTATAATTGTGGTCGTTTCTTTCAGCAGATATTCAAATCCGGAAGAGTTTATGTATTTGTCTCTCAGACAGTCCACACAACCAACGAGAGACAGGAAACCACACATTGGTACAAAGAACATTTATTCTGCAATGCTCTGCCGGCTCTGCGTAAGAGATGAAATGTATTTTTTTGCATACCACGAAGCGTTATTAAAGCAAAACACACAAAAAAAGTTGCGACAGAACGAAACCTTAGTTCAAACAAAGTTTTGAACTCTAGTGTTTGATGTTGAATAGGTTTCCCGATTTTTTTTCCCGATTGTATGAGTTCAGATAACAGAACAATTAAGAAGTGGTGTTCACAAAATCCTCTTTAAGTTATACCTACGGGTTAATAAATACTGAAAAGTTTGATATACTGTGCATTGATATTAGAAAATGCGTTTATGTCGATCGATCTCTTTTGGGAAATCGACCCCTGTAAATTCAGCCCATACCGACATATCGGAACACATAACGCAAGTTTGTTCCAATCACAAGTAAAGAGGCAGTGCTGGTGCTCATACTAAACAATAGCTGCAAAATATACTAACGGCTGCTTGTCTAGTAGTAAAGGGAAGTTGGCTACGGATTATAGTGCATTGAATAACATTAATGAAACATTTTCTCACCAAATCGTAACTGAACATTTGTAATTACAAGATGATATGATTTATAACTGTGTTAAGAGCAAGATGATGGAGTGGAAAAGAACAAAAAAAAATCATACAGGATCGCTGATAAAAATGATTGAAATATCGAATAGTGAAGATTTATTGAAATTAATTGTTTAATTAAGGTATTGATAGATGCGGGTCTGAATCCCCAGATGAGAGAAGGCCGACGGCATCACGCACCTGACACTCCTCCCATGTACTCAACAGGTCAAAATAAAACCTCTACGGGATGAAGGTCCGGTCAGGAACCCGCAACATACTCCGCGTCCAGAGTGAAGTCCGATATCAATGTCAGAGGCAAGGTGAGACAGCTTTCATTGCTTCACCCCTGATGGATCATTACGTCAGGCCCTCCCCCACCCACGTCAATCCCGTTTTGCAACGAGACACCAAAGGCGGGGGAGAGCATTAGGACGAAATAATACCCATCCGTTCACAACCATTCTCTACTTCGACGCTGATGACTTTCCTCCTTAGAGCCCCTGCTACACGCCATCCCTCCACTCAAACTTTGGTCTTTCCCGAGGCCAACGGCTATTCACGCACCACTGCTTTCATCGCTCTTTCAATAACATCCCATCATCCATCCTCACCTTGTGTCCGACCCACCGCAGAAAACATAAATTTTCTCTGCCTTCCAGCTTCCTCATCATACCGTTGTTAATCGAGCATGGCCATTATTAATGGATCCCTCGGCATCAAAACTGCCATACCTTTCAAGCGCTTTGTAGAACAGTTGGGACAACTACCCCTCATAAAACCCTCTATTCGCATCCATGCCCTTTGCCAACTACTGTCTTTCAATTTGGGGGATATGCACCAAACTCAAAGAGAGAAAGTGCAACGTTGTACAAACTTTGCGGCAAGTACAACATGCGATGGCAACCACAGAAAACGAGACCACGTAAGTCCTCTCCTCGAAAAATTACAGTGGCTCACTGTCGACAACAAACTGGCATTACATGAGTCGATCAGAATTCAGAAAGATCTTCTAGAAAAACATTCATCCGGCAACCAAAGGTACTTATATAACAAACTGGCACTACATGAGTCGATCAGAATTCAGAAAGATCTTCTAGAAGAACATTCACTCGGTAGTCAAAGGTACTTATATTTTCGAGGGGAAAAGAACAATCGATTCACAAGAAATAATGATACTCTGCACGTTGAACACGGGAAAGCAGAAACTGTCTGTAGAACTTGTTCGATCACAAGACCAAAGTCCTAGAACAACCTCCCAACAAGCCTCAAGAATCTTAAATCCAACACCTCCTTCCCGAATAGGCTTAATGACAACTATTGAATGATCAATTCAAAATCGTAACGGCCCACAAACACGAGCTAAATGCATAATTCCAGTTCCCAGAAAATGCATTGTTCCTGAGCATGTCCGAAACCACCACCACCATAACTCTCAACATTGAGACACCATCTAATCGTTTTCACTCTGACGATACATATGTTTTCTATGTTTCTACCGATCGCAATTGTCTTTGCAAATTACCATAAGTGTTAACTAGCGTTTTGTCAATTTCTATGTTTTAAATGTTCCAGTCGATTTAGTATAATTAAAATACGGATTCAGTTTTTTCGAGGAACGATAGGCAGCTTCTAACTGGGACGAAGGTGAACTCGATTTAATGTAATTCATTGAATTATATCTAACAATTACCGTACCATTTTTGTTGATACAATCATTGCCTTATAAGTTGATATTTTTCTTTCCTTGTATATCCATCCGACTTGTGTACTCCAGCATTGTATTATTATGATTGTCAATCATTTCAACATTTCCCAGCGGTATTGAAGTGTGTATATTGTATATTCATTTGTGTGGTATGTATTTTATGTATAATTTTTTTTGTATAACTTATGTCATCTATTTACCCCTTCATTATTAATACAATGATTTAGACCCATCTTTACATAATGTTAGCGCGTTTCAATTTTCCAACCCTATATTGTATTTATATTTTCTGTATAATTCATGTCGTCCATCCACATATTGATGATGATTTATTAATTATGAAAAAAAATAGTAATAATAATAACAATATTACTAATGATACTAATAATATTAATAATAATAAAAATAATAATAAAAATAATAATAATAATAATAATAATAATAATAATAATAATAATAATAATAATAATAATAATAATACAGCTCGTTATACTCATCAGTACACCCATCACTGTCCAAAACTAGTCGTCTTTAAATGACATCTCAGGGCAATACCAACGAACCTTTCTCCAATCTCTCTATTTAGACGGACACTGATTTCGCCCGCATCTCATTACTTTAATTTTACCCGCGTTAACTCGCAGCTTTCGTTGTTTGCACACTCTACCAACCTGCGATACTAGCCTACACAAGTGCTCATCCGGATCTGCCACCAGCAACTGACTGCCAAGTTTGTCCATTTGCGCTCATCGACTCTAACTGCTACCCAGTTCACTCGCGCTCACCTCCTTGACCACTTCATCCATGTACGTAATGAATAGCAGGAGAGACCTAACTCAACTTTGGCTCAAATCAACCATCACTGGAAACCAACCGCTCACCTCACTCCCAACCCTACCACATGCTCTGCTATCTACTTAGAAACATTGGGCCGTTCTTGATGGTTTCGACCCGCTCTAAGCAAAATCACCATCATTCACCCCACCTCTCTTTCGATATTCCAATGTCCCATTTTATTAGGATCGCTTTCACTGTTACCAATCATGTAGCTATTCACTGGATGCATGGGCATTCTGTTTTCAGAAAAACACCCTATATAGGCACGTTTCATAATTGGATCGCTCATGGATATCTTTTTCAATTTGATTATTATCAATGACTACTGAAGATAGTTAGGGAACACCCTCCTTGACGAATTTGTTTGGATTACACAGAGTGGATAAGCCACCAGGAACAAGATCTTATTCGTAGTGGGTGGATTTTCGCAATTGACTGTTATACGTATGTTTGCTCTTTTTTCTAGGTTAATGACATCTTCAGAGTCGGTTGGCCTTGTATGTATAGCAAATATAGTTCTTCCTACAGGTAAATTTTGTCTTGTGATGAGATGAGAGCTGTTACGCGTCCCTAGAGCAGAAAGTGTTCGATGGTATGCTTGGGCGCACTCTCTGGGAAACGATGATCTAATGTTGGTAACGCAGTTTCCGTTTGTATCGACGATAACGTTTATGATGTCGTTATGCTGGAAGAAATTTAGGATATAGAATGACTTTGTAACATGCGATGAAGAATTCGTCAACGAGTGTAACATATGCAGCGGCGGCCAACGCGCTTCCATCTGCATTTATAACGCGGATTTCTACTTCTGCAGTTAACGAGCTCATGTTGATCATTTCATTATCCGACCCGGGCATATGAAATTCTATAAAGGAATCGGCAATTCTACCATGATACAGGCTTCAGTTTGTACTTAGATAATTTATTTCAAATTTCGACTCGATACTTGATTCAATTACATATTTCTTGTTGAGGGAGGAAAACATATCAATCATTCCCATTTCATAGTTTTCCGTAGGGGCTTCTAGCCCTGTAATGTTGAGAGATGGTCCACCTAGCACGTTGACGGTATAGAACCTCGCCCGAAACTAACGTTAATGCTGCATGAACAGTGGTATTTATTAGAAATTAAATGTTGGACGACATGACTCAATATTTCTTCCACGGTTCTTCTTCGATTTACGATTTTTCGTTACTTTTCATGTGATCTTACTTACAAAATTCTTCGTATGAGTATTGATGCTACCCTGATGTGCATTCCAGCCCTAGGCACATCGTTGAGAGACGGGATGGTCGTGGGCCTAAGACCGGTCACTATGACGCGGCATGGGTAAACCAGTCACACTGTTGGGCCCTGCTGCCGACACTGGCATCGAACCGCACTCATGACCCGGAGGGTGTGTTGCGCGGGTTCCCGACCGGACCCTTTTGCGTAAAAGGGCTAAGGTGTGCGAGTGTGAGAGTATGAGTGTTAGGTGCGCCTTGCTGTCAGCCATCCCCTTCGCTGGGGATTTCCCCTAGTGTCTGTATCTGTATCTGTATTATTTTCATGAGGATCGAAGAATCGAAGAGTCGATGGGCGGTGAGGGCGATGAGCATATAACTAGTTCAGATGTACTTTCAGTATATAAAACCTCGTTAAGGCCGTGATAGAATTAAATGCTTACCACTTCCATGGTGCGGCGGGGATGTTGATGTAAGCACACAGTGTAGTACTTGGCTTGACCGGATCTTGTGTTCCTCGTTGGTCTTGAACTAGCCCGTTGTCCATCCTAGAATGCCTTCTTATTGTAGTGACTAAGAGCCCTGGGCAGGCACCAGACTGTCCCAAGTTCGATTCTCGGTGAGTGCGGTGATCTTTATCTCAGTTAGCGTATACCAACCTCAGATGCACTTTCAATAAATACAACCTCGTTTGTGCCGGGATAGAATTAAAGGCTTACTTCTCCCATGGTGCGGCGGAGCTTACAAAGTTTGACCCATTGACACTTATAAGCATCTGGGGATAGGAGCGAGAAGCAGAAAACCGTTGAACAGTTCTCAAGAAGGCTTCTGCAGACAGATCCTTAGCAACCTCCAAGTGTACTGCCCTGGTGGATGTAAACGTGTACAGTGAAATGTATCGTTTTTCGATTTGTGTTCCCTCTTTCAAATAAAGGGGACCGGCATAATCCACACCTGTTACAGCGAATGGACGAGATTGACTTACTTTGTACCATGGAAGGGGAGGGGTTGGTGGTCCTAGGAAATGAGTGCCACGTTCATTTCCGCGTCGCATGCAGCTCCTTATGGCTTCCTTGGTTCTCTGTCTAACCCTAGAAATCCAAAATCGTTGACGTAGGCTTCCCACAACGTGGTTTATTTTTATGTGGTGCTTGACATTGTGGACGTCATTGATGATCATTTTCACTGTCCGATATTTGGTAGATAGCAGGATTGGATACTTCACAGAGTCCTCGATCTCGGTCTCTGTGATCCTGCTCACCACCACTGGCTTGTTTGCCTTTATGCGTAAATTTAACTGCTTCATTAATGATTGATACTTTTGGGACTTGGTTTGCAAATGAATTTTATCTCATTCCCAAACTCCTCTTTGCCATCTCCTTGAGTGTCATTCCATCTCCTTGAGTGTCAAGTTTTGTTTTTTACCTTGTTTCATTGACCTTTTATTGATCTTACCTTGATTTCTCACCTTCAACTTCAGACAGCCAATGTGCCTTTTTACACACCCAAAGGTGGTTATTAGTTTTTTGAACGAGCTACATCTGTTGGCAACTGATAGTAGGAAAGACTCTGGGGGTGGAAGCTTCTCTGCAATTTTTAGTGTCACACTTTGCACCTGTGCAGGAAAGTTTTCCCCCTCATGGAGTTCCGTTATGTTCTTTGGCCTATGCCACCATAGGTGGCTCGACTTGAGCTACCTCGGGTTGATTCCTCGAGTTATCAAGTCAGCAGGATTTTGACTTGTATGAACATAATGCCAATTAGCGTTGGGAAGAATTTTCTTGATGTCTGTATTCCTGTTCTGCATGTAAGCTTCCTATGAGCCTGTTGAGTGTGTCCAACCCAGCACCACTTGACTGCCTGACCACATGTGTATGCCTCAACATTGACTTCCTTTTCATATGCTTCACATACATACTTGGTGAACCTTGCTCTAAGTAGTGCTGCTGCCAACTCCAACCTGGGCCCAGAAAGAGTTCTCTCGGGTGCGATCCGTCCTTTTGCCATCAGAAGTGTGGTCTTACCTTCACTTACTCCATACACAGTTGCTCCATATGCCACTGTGGAATAATCTACGAATGTGTGAAGGGCCATTGACTATCCTATCTCAGAGTTGCGTTTGACAGGTATGTCACCCATATTGGTGAACTCTCCCTTCAATTTTTCTCATTTGATTGCAATGACTTCGGGGATGTCCTCATCAAAATCCTCATTTACCTGCCATATTTCCTTCATTAGGAACTTGGCCTTGATGGTGATGGGAGTCATTAATCCAAAGGATCAAATTCTGCAGCTAATCCTCGGAGAAGGATTCTCTTTGTTGACTTACCTGATTCTAATTCTTGAGGAGCCACCATCAACGTGTCCTGTACAGTGTCCCATCTGAGTCCTAAAACTGGAACAGTGTGTCCGGCATCTAATTCACCCTCGTTCTTTGTCAGTTCCTTGAGCTCTGGGTCATTGGTAGCCCATTCACGGAGGTTGAGCCCAGCGTTACCTACAATTTTCTTGGATGAACCGAGAAATTCTTGTAGTTCTGCCTTTGTTGATGCAGTTACTAATAAATTGTCGACGTAGATATTTCTTTTGATCTTTTCTGTAATGTCCTTTTGCCTACCATACTTTTCTAGGTGGTGCCCAATAGTTGCATTCAAGATAAATTGGGAACAGGTGGCTCCACATAGGATTACTTTGGAGCGAAAGGTGTCTATGGGGCTGTCAGGATTCATGGGATCTCTGGGCCATAGAAATCTTGTATAGTCTCTGTAACGCTCATCCAACCCAACCATCATGAATGCATTATTTGTAATAACAGACCAGGAAGCTTAGTGACCGCAATCTGAATTGCATCAATATCTGAGGTAACTCTGGGACCATGGATGGTCCTGAGTACAAACAATCATTTAGACTTACTGCATCATTATGTGGTTTTGCTGATTAATCAAAAACCACACGCAACGGTGTTGTTGGAGATTCCTCTTTAACAGCACATTTGAGGTAAATTGTCGCATACATCTGGTGGCTTCATGTCACTTATCTTTTCTATGAAACGTCTGTAAAATTGTTCTTGCATAACACTGTCATAGTGCCTCAACAGTTCAGGTTCTGTTCTCAGACGCTCAAGATTGCTCACCAGCCTCCCTTGTGCTAAGCGATAGTTGATTGGCAGCGTAGGATGAGACGCGTTCCTTGACAATCTGGCCACGTACTTGCCTTCTGAGAATTGGATGTTGTTGTTGAATTGCTCTGGAGCTGCTTTATCATCGGGGTGTGCTTCTTCCGGTGATATCCCTATCGTGTCAAAACGCCACAATAGGTCAACATCCTTTTATTTTTCTTTGTTTGACACTGCTATCTTAAGTGCAGTTATCACATTGACTTGAGTATTGTCTTGAAATTCCTTCATGGTAACTGACAGTAGGTCTCGTAATTTTGAAGATGTTATTGTTATTCCTTCATCCTTTTTTTCAATATGAACAAAATTATTGTAATAATCTGCTAGAATGAGCAGATCAACCGGGTAGTAAACTGCATTTTCTAACTTGTCAGCTAAGTTCCATCCCTTGGCGTTGAGGTGAGTGGCTAGTTCACTGACCCCACTCATGTTTAGTTTTTCAGCAAAGTGTCAACTACTATCATCACCATGGAGATATTCTCATGTGTCGACTTTTCTATGACGACATTCTTTATGTCATATTGCGTTTCAGTTCCTTTGCTGATGAGATCATCAATTGTCAAGGTGGTACGTTGACATGTAGTGCCATCATTGTTCAAGCTTCCTCTTGTCATGAAGGACCTCTGAGCCCCTTGATCAAACACGGCTAGTACAAGTTTTATACCGTTATTTGTTTTCAAACTCACCATGGCTGTGGGTAGGGCGTTCGCCTTACCACATTCAGCTACTAGTGCACTCACTGTAGCTACACTAGTGGGAGTGTTTGCCACGAGTTGGTATACTGCAGCCGTAGACTTTGCATTGCTTGATGCTGGCTTGTCTTCATTTCGTCGACCGTTGCTTCTGTTGAAGCAGAGTGCGCCGCGCTGCCCGCTGACATTGCAATTCTTACAGAATGGAGCTTTCTCAGGGCACAGAGATGAAGAGAATGATATTCAGCACAGAACGTACATCCAGATGTTCCTACTTGGAAGGATCCCACAGTTGACTGAGGTCCTCGTTTGGTTACACTGAATAATCTTGAATGCTCTCCATTCGAATCGTTTCATGTTTCTACTTGATAGTTTGGCTTCCGGCCTGCATTTACCTGTGGCTTGAAGTCAGTCTCACAGTTCTTAAGTCTAGTGACCTCTGACATGAGTGCTTCTCGGAAGTCAGCCAGTTTCCACGCAGCATCTGGGTCTCTCCCCCTACTACAGGCTTCTGTGATCCTTGCTGGTAGTTTGCGCCAGATCCGGTGTGCTGTTATTGGGGAACAGTGCCTGCAGTCTTTGAAGTCTATTCCTGCTGTCTTCAGATGGCAAAAGTTTGCTTCCACTTTTTGCCTTTACTGTTGCAGAGATGCAAATGAATCAGTAGGAGCTGGTAGATCATCAAGTGCATCCAGATGTGCAATTCTTATGCGATCCTCGTTCACATACAGCTTCGTCAGTATTTCAACGGCTAATGGGTAGGACTCGTTTGTTGGAGCCAAACCAGATAGTTTTTTTTGCAGACCCTTTTAATTTGCTCTGCAGGTATTGAAATTTTTCAGAAGGTTCCAGTTCATTTTCATGGACAGTTTTGAAACTTTACCAGAATGAGGTGAACACGGTATGTTCCCTGAGAAATCTAGCATCTCTAGAGTAGGTAGCTTGACCCTCAAACTTCTGAGGGAAGAATTGCCAACTGATGCAGCAGCTTCACTAGTTGGTGTTGGCTGCGATTCAATTCTTAATCTTCTGACCTTCGCTTGGGTGATATTCAAAGGGTACAATGACTCGTTGTTTCCGTACTCTAGTTTGTTTCTTGCTTCTTGTGGAATGTTTCCATCCTAATCAGAAACTTCAATCATCTGTTTGTAAAGATGGTGTGCTTCATCCAAACATGTTTCCTCATTGATCAAGTAACGATTCAATTTATCCTGATTTTCTACTGCGATGAATAGAATGTTATCACAACACCTCTCAATTTTATTTTCAATCTATGTGATCTTGCTCCTCATTCTGTGCGCAAGGTCATTAGTCGTTGAAATTCTTGATTGTGATTCATCTTGAATTTCCGTTGTATAACTCAGATTAAATAGATCAATTTCCACAGTGGATACCTATTGAATCCTTCTTGATGAGACTTATCTCAACCCCTTTCCATTAACTGCAAAGGGTTATTTAGCTTTTGTTACAACAGACAATGTTTAATACTCTGTGACCTTATAACTGGAAACTAATTTCCAAGGTTAAAAAACTTCAGAAAAAACTATCAGGAATGGACTGCCAACAATAACGCCCGTTATTTTGTCAATCTCTTCCTGCCGCAGTACCCGAGAATTGTGCACCTGAAAAATTGTCACCATCCATTAATCATGAAACAATGCACTTTAATTATAGGACTTCTTTGTTCTTTTCAATAATTTGAAATATCACTCTTTTGCTATCATGAAACAATGCAATTTAACTCGGGGATTACTTTTTCCTTTCCTATCAAGTTGCACTGTCACTTTTTTGGAATCACAATACCATCCAATTTAACTCGAGGACTACTCTGTCCTTTTCAATCAAGTTGCAATGTCATGGCTCTGCTATGGTGATATTCACACAAAAATTATATTTGAGGACCACTTTCGCCCGAAATAACAATTCATTTCACAAATGATACTTCACACCTACTAGCTTCATCCAATGTGAATTACGTTTAAATTCAAATTGCATGATCAATGGCTTTGTCTTATCATCGTAGAAGGCACAAAAAATTTTGAATGCACACTTTTGCCCTTTTTAAAAGTATCCTGTCAACCAGTGATGATATTTTACACTTATTGGCCTCATTTAAACTTGAATTAGTCCCTTAAATCCGAGAGTTGCTGACTATTGGTCCACTTCAATGGAATGTCTTCACAGCGAGTAGGACAGGCAGATATGTTTTCCACACACACACACACACATATATTTA
>SDVV010009810.1:0-16532 GCA_016164225.1 Gammarus roeselii | reverse complement strand
TTCGACTGATCTCGACGCACCTCGACCAGCCTCGACGCGACCCCTGCCCTCTGCGCCAACAATCCGCAGACTGTAATGGTTAATTGTTCTACTCATCCATCGCACAAACATTTTTCTGTGTAAGGGTTTTACAGCGCTGGGAGGGGGGAGCAGAGGTTCCAGGATTCAGAGGAGCCTCTTTAGGGTCCCACAGTTTCTCAAAAGGCTCCCAAAGGGTCTCAAGGGAGTCCCAAAAGGCCCCAGAAAGATCCAAGTGGACCACCCCAAATCCACCTGGTCTCCCAAGTCCCTCGGGTCCCTGAAACCCCGGGTCCTCGAGTCCCGCGGATCCCACGAGTACCTCCTCTCCCTGGGTCACCTCCTCTCAACCAACCTCGCTACATATAATAATAAAAAAAACAAATTCAAAATTTATCACCATGAAAAAAGGGCAGAGAAAAATAATAGAGCCCAAGCAAGAAGAAATAATAAAATACTAAAATAAAGTGTTAATGATCTATAAAATCAATAAGCATCCATCCACCCCAAATAAGCCTTTGGAGCTGATAACGATCGCTGACATTTTTTGTAATTTCGGGAACTAGCAAATAGTTCATGTTTTCCTGGGTATATTTCTCTCCTTCAGTGTGTTTGAGAATACCATTCGTGATAACATAGTTTTAGCTTGGGCATGCATGCGATGTACTCTATTAGGAGTAGTCTGTTGATTTCGTTTTCGTAGTGAGTAGTAGATTAGGCTAGATTAGAATAAGGAAACAAAAGGAGCACGATTGCTCATGTCGAGTTGTTCCTTGAAAGAAGTGAAACAAGATATGGGATGGTAAACGAGGCTTTAGAAATTCACGCAAACATCCAGAAAAATGAAGGTCGTAGGGACAGAAAGAAGATAGTAGTAGTAGCAAGAGTAGAAGTAGACCCGGGACGCGCTGAAGAGTCCATTCTAGCAGTAATCCAAAATTGCATTTGCAGTACAAAGCCCAGCCTAGATGAGGCGTCCATCGTCCATGGGCTGCCGGAGGCCGAAGGCTCCAACGAAGGTTGTTGCCACCTTGCCGTCAATAGTCCTAACGTCACAGCTTCTCAGTAAGGGGGTGGATCAGTCTCTCAGTGTTTGTCGAGGCGGTTTCTAAAGGCATTTCCGTAATCAACGGTAACCACATTATGTGGTAGACGGTTCAAAATTTTTGGTTTCTTGATTGGAAAACAGTTCTCGGCCAATGAAATTCGGAACGGTTTTAGCTGCAGTTTTTGCCCGTTAGTTCTGTTCCTTGGGTTATTATCTCGGTCAAAGAGGCCCTCAGAGCTAGCTCTGGTAAACCAGTGTAGGTATTTGAAGGTTTCTATTAACTGACCTCTAAGTCGTCGTCTTTCAAGTGATATCACTTTAAGTTCGTTGAGTTTTTGCGGATATGTCTTATTTCTCAGTTCCGGAATCATTTTTGTTGCTCGGTGCTGAACAGGTTCCATTATGTTAACGTCCCCTCATGGGAGAGGGTACCAAAAGTGCACTGCAAATATAATATGAGGCCTGACGATTGAAGTATAAACCGGAAGCATGATGTCCCTGGACTTGTAGTGGATTCTTCTGGATATAAAGCCAGGGACTCCATTATCTTTCCAGTAGCTAGCTTCCACTTGGTTGTTACATTTGAGATATTTGGAGATATATATTCTGAGGTATCGTTGTTGTTCGACTTCAGTCATATGCTGGTCTGACTTCACGTAAGCAGAATTTCGATTTCGTGATCAAAATGCAAATCGGTGGATTTTTTTAGTAATAAAATTCATTTGTCACTTATCAAGATTCCTTTGGATGGTTATGCGATCTTGCTCACAGTCCGCTTTGTGGCAGAGTCAGTGTCCAGGTCATTTATATAGATTATAAAGAGAAGAAGCCCAAGAACACTGCCCTGGGGTACTCCTGATGTAACTGCAGCCCACTGACTTTTTCCATGGCCGACACAGACCCATTGCTTGGGCCCGTGACCCAATTTCGGAGCCACTTAGCCGCGTTTCCAGTTGTTCCAAGTGACTCCACTTTTCTCAGTAAGCGTCCATGGGGGACCTAATCAAATGATTCTTCAAAGTCAAGAAAAATAAGATCGACAGATTTAGTTTAATCGTATATTTCGGTGACCTTGTCGAAAAAGTTCAGGAGATTGGACAGGCAGCTAAGGTTGCTTCTGAAGCCGTAAGGGTTTTCTTGACGAGTTGATTTCTCTTGAGGAGACATGGTATACTTATTTTCATCAATATTTCAAAGGTTTTGCCGACCACAGATTTGAAACTGATTGGTCAATAATTTCCTGGCTCTTGACTGCTTCCTTTCATGAATATGGCTGTGGTGTTTGCTGTTTTCCAATCTTCCGCAATAATTCCAGTAGTCATTGACCAGTTAAAGATCTTCACCAGTGGACTACTTATAATTTCAGTGAGGCTATCATTCTAGGAGACAGATCATCTCGTGCTGCAGATTTTTTTTTAATATTTTATTTGCTGAGTTGTTCTTCTACTTCACCAACAAGGAAGTGAATAGTTTCTAACGGTTGCACTTCTCTAGTCAGTTCGACTTCTAGTATATTATTCACATTCTCATCTGTGAAGTCGGTTGTAACGTAGTCGTTGTCTATCATAGACGTGTCTGCATCGGATGATTTTAAATCACCTGCATTATTTGGTAGAGGGCCAATGCTGTCACAAACAACACGTCTCTCTCTCGTTAACATATCCAAAGAAGCCTTTGGAAATACGCTTGACCGATTCAACGTAATTTATTTCCTTGTTTCTCTTGGCACTTCAGGCCATTACTCTTCTACCAGCCCGCGTATGGGCTTCTTCTGACTCTTGTTCCGGATTGGTTTCGTGGATTTGGTACGATATCTGTCGACGAGCAATTGCTTCTTAAACTTCATTATTCAGCAATGGAGAAGTTTTTTTTTGTAGTTTCTCACTGCGATGTATCGCTTTCTATCTTGCACCACCTTATCTCTAAGATACGCATAGCATTCATCAGCGGTCTTGTCATCGAATTGATACCCAAAGTCTATGTTTGTGATTTCTTTTCTTTCTGCAATCCGTCAAAATTCGCTCTGCGAAAATTGTAGTTGTACATTGCTGATTCCCGTTTTTGGTTGATTCGCTGAGAATTTAAATTCAATAAGCCATATTTTTTATTTAACTGTTACCAGTTTTACTAGTTGTTCTATGGCCGATAAAACAAGTTCCAAGATGTTAGACCCTTTGGTTTGTTCTTCCACGTACTGTTTTAGATTGTTTATTATTGACGAGTAGAATCAACCAGCCACCCGTAGTTCAGCTTCTAGTGTTATCCAACTGATGTCAGGTAGGTTGAAGTCCCATCAAGCTATCTGATGTGGAGTAGAGAAATTGTGAGTATAAATACATGAGCAGGTATCTCGAAGAGTGAGGGTGACTAGGAGTGAGAGAGTGTTTGGTATTGGGATGGTGTTTGGGAAGAAGTTGGTTTCTGGGAGTAAAGGATGTCGGGAAAAAGAAGGGTGTCTGTTAGATGGAGAGTGTCATGTAGAGAGAAGGTATCATGGGAGGGTGTCTGGAAGGATGAGGGTTGTCTGGGAATAAGAAGGTGCCAGGTAGGAAAGGGTGTCTGAAAGGAAGAAGGCTTTAAGTAGTAGTAGTTTCATCTGTTTTGCACCGGAGCTCCAACGTGTAGTCCCTGAGTGCTCCCCCGTAGGGCACGATGATCTGTTGATTCTGCACAGCTTCGTGCACGAAGTTAAGTTAAAGTTCACAATTATTACGCAGGGAGGACAGCGAGTTCAGGAACAGAGATGATTAAAACCTCGTTAGTTTCACACGACTTTGTATAGTCCGGTATGTTTTCCGAAAGCGATCAGTTTTTCTCGGCGTTTTGTTTGTGTGAGCGGGCGTTGCAGGTTGCACGGGGGGCTCAAGAAGGCTCGTCGGGCTGCAGCGAGTGCATCACAATCCATAAGAAAGTGTTTCATACTGCTTGCCACTTGGTGGCAACAGGGGCATGTTGGTGCGTCCGGTCCCATGTCTACGTTCACTAGGTGATTGTGGGTTATTCACGTGTGTCCAGTGCATAGACGGTTAATGAATACTTGGTCTCAAGAGAGGCATTAACGATGGTGAAAGGGCCTAGAAGGAAAAAAGTGTCAGGGAGGGAATGATGTCTAGGAGGAAAAGAATGTCAAGGAGCGGGGGTGTCTGGAGAGGTCATGGTATGTAGGCGTGGTAGGGTGTCTAGGCGCATACGGGTGTCTACGGGGGGGAGAGGAAGATTGTCTGAGAGTAGATGGGAGTAGGGAGAGTAGGGTTGTCTCGGAGGAGAGGGTTTCAAGAATAGGAGGGTGTCTGAGGTTGTGAGGGTGTCTAAGAATGAGAGAGTAACAGGAAGACAGGGTGCCACGGGGGGGGGGGGGGGGGGTGTATCGGGGAGGAAGTGGGCTCCTGGAAAAGTTAGAATGTCGAGGAAGATGAGGGCGTCAGAGGAAGGAAGGGTGTCTGGGAAGATTAGGGTATCTGGGATGGGAGGGTGTCAGGCACCCCCGAGAGGATGCAAGAGTGGGTGCAAGGAGGGGAGGGTGTCAAGGAGAAATATTGCTTGAGAAAGTGTCTGGGTGAGGATTAAGGTGATTGAGAGTGGGAGGGTGTTTTGGGGCGACGGGATGTCTCGGAGTGGGGAGGGTGTTTTTGAGATGGAAGGGTGTCCGGAAGAGGGAAGGGGT
Organism: Gammarus roeselii; assembly: GCA_016164225.1. Taxonomy (NCBI): domain Eukaryota; kingdom Metazoa; phylum Arthropoda; class Malacostraca; order Amphipoda; family Gammaridae; genus Gammarus; species Gammarus roeselii. Next base: position 11,802 of record SDVV010009810.1, on the reverse strand, counting down.
TTTGGAGCGGGAGGGTGTCTGGGAGTGGGAGGGGGTTTTAGAGCAGAAAGTTGTCTAGGAGAGGGAGAGTGTCTGGGAGGGGGAAAGGCTTTGGTAAAAGGAGGGTTAAAAGAAGGAGAACGTCCTGAGAGTGAGGGTGTCTGGAAATGGTAGTATGTCTGAAATAAAGAGAGTGTCTAGAACGGCGAGCCACCCCTCATAACTCCGCCTCTCTTGCATTAAGCTGTCAGTCTTCTCTTCAATTGCAGAGACTCAGTCTGCAAATCTTCGGTCAAATTGCCCATCGTTAAAAGCTTTCACTAAAGCAGTTAAAGTGGGAGCTGTGCTTGGTCTGAAGTGGACGCGCTCATATCAATGCTTTGCATGTTACTTGCCCATGATTGATGTTCTTTGACCTCGACGATCAAAACGACTGTTGCACCTACGTGGCAATTGAAGGTTCCATGTTCAACGAAATCACGAACTCGTGGTGTAGTTCTAACGAACTCGTAGAGTTGTCATAAGGGTGAATATGAATTAGTCATATTTTCTCTTTATGTGTAATTTATGAAGTCATTAAGAATCCATCAGTATTTTAGCTTTAAAATAAATGTGTGAATGTGATTGAATATTGGGGTGTATAAAAATTAATTTGCCTGGTTAGAATAATAGAACATGATGGCCGAACAAAAACATGAATAAGTCGAAAACCACAAGTTAGTATCATGATTCAATTGTGATTGATTACTTTTGCAATTAAATTTTGTAATATTATTTTGGTGAAAAAAACAGTAAAAATTGTTGATGTACGTAACACAAATAATTTATCTGCATGATCCATTCGTGCCTGCCTACTGCCTTCAGAAGAACACTGTTGAATATTGTTTCATAAATGGATGCTAACGGAATTCCAGTTGCTGCTATTTTGGATGCATGAAAATTCTGCCACCTTAACTCCATACGTGTTTTAAGAGGCAAATAATACGGGAGCCCCGTAGAGGGGAAGTTAGAATCGGGCTATCGTAACCCCTGCGTGTCGTAGAAGGTGACTAATAGGGGCGGGGTGAGGAGATAAGAATCCCTTCCTTAGTAAAATCCTCCCTCAAAGACGGCAGGACAAGCCTTATTATTCAAATTTGCGTGGTTGTGTACGAATGAAGCAAACGGGAGAGAAATTGGTGAGGTGTTTTTAATGTGGAAGTGTGATGTGTGGGAGCTGAGTGAGACGAAGTTGAAAGGAAAGGGCAATGGAAATTTGGTGTGGTAAGTAGAAAAAAGTCGGACGTGAATGTTGAGCACGGAAAGGTGTGGTGTTGATATTGAGTGATCGGTTGGCTAGTAGCTTTACCTAGTGGAAAGAGGTACCCGCATGATTGATGTGAGCGAAGGATAAGTTAGGTTGATAAAGACGGGCGTTTGTGAGTGCCTAAGTACCTGTTAGCGAGAGAAGTGAGGAGGAGAGGGAATAGTTTTGGACTAACCTGAGTATGTACTTTGAGACTTTTGGAGATCAATTCAATATGGTTGTACTGGCGGACTTAAATGCGAGCGTTGAAGATGTCGTGATGCTGAAAGTGTTCGAGAGGTGTGACGTTCACAATAGAAACGACAGTGGAAAAAACTGATAAATCTGTGCAAGAAGCAGGAGCTGGTGTTTGGAAACAGCTTGTTCAAGAAGCAAGTTATCCACAAGTCCATGGATAAGAATGGTCCATAGAGCAGTGATGAAGAGAGCCCTGATGGCTTTTGTGCTGATTTCGAGGAGAGTATTGGAGAGGCTCTTGGATGTGCGGGTGTTGAGCGGGCAGGGTGGAGGATTGTCTGACTATCTGCTGGTGGAAGGAAGATTAAGAGTAGAGTAGAAGGAAAAGTTGAACAAAAGAGTGGGAGGAGGAAGAGGGGTAGTATAGGTGAGTGAACTAATGTAGAGAGCAGAACTGAGTAGTTCCAGCAGACGTTGAGGTAGGAATATGATACCGTGAGCGGACATTACCGGAGAAGTGTTGAGGAAAAATGGGAGACGTTTAAAGCTGCATTGGAGGGGCTGCAAAATGAGGGGCTGCAAGTGGTGGAAATAGGAGGTCAAACAGGCGGTGGAGCAGAAGAGAAATACCTATGAAGAGTGGTTGCAAGCGGGTCGGAGGTGGGCTATGACAACTATATAGATAAATAAAAAGAGGTAAAGCAGGTGTTGAAGAGAGCCAAAAGGGATGTTGATGACAAATGGGGTAGACCGTTATGAAACAGTCTTGATGAGAATGAAAAAAATATTATGGAAAAAGGTGAAGAAAGTGAGGAAGGGGAGACTGGGAAGGAGGTGGTAATAGATGAAAACGGCCAGTTGTTGTTGGAAAGAGGTGATGTACGGAGAAGGTGGGCCGATGGAAAGGGGTTATGCACGGAGAAGGTGGGCCGAGTATTTAGATGGATTGTTCAAAGTCGAGGATGTCAGAGAGGCTGACACTGTTACTGTGGGCACTGGTGCACGGATGCTGGTTGAGAAGCTGACACTGTTACTGTGGGCACTGGTGCACGGATACTGGTTGAGAGGCTGACACTGTTACTGTGGGCACTGGTGCACTGATGTCAGAGAAGTTGACATCGTTACTTTGGGCACTGGTGCACGGATGCTAGTTCGAGGATGTCATAGAGGCTGACACTGTTACTGTGGGCACTGGTGCACGGATGCTGGTTGAGAGGCTGACACTGTTACTGTGGGCACTGGTGCACGAATGTCAGAAAGGATGACAGTGTTACTTTGGCCACTGGTGCACGGATGCTGGTTGAGAGGCTGACACTTTTACTGTGGGCACTGGTGCACTGATTTCAGAGAGGCTGACACTGTTACTTTGGGCACTGGTGCACGGATACTGGTTCGAGGATGTCAGACAGGCTGACACTGTTACTGTGGGCACTGGTGCACGGATGCTGGTTGAGAGGCTAACACTGTTACTGTGGGCAATGGTGCACGGATGTCAGAAAGGATGGCACTGTTACTTTGGGCACTGGGGCACGGATGTTGGTTGAGAGGCTGACACTGTTACTGTGGGCACTGGTGCACTGATGTCAGAGAGGCTGACACTGTTTCTTTGGGCACTGATGCACGGATGCTGGTTTGAGGATGTCAGAGAGGCTGACACTGTTACTGTGGGCACTGGTGCACGGATTCTGGTTGAGAGGCTGACACTGTTACTGTGGGCACTGGTGCACGGATGCTGGTTTGAGGATGTCAGAGAGGCTGACACTGTTACTGTGGGCACTGGTGCACGGATGCTGGTTGAGAGGCTGACACTGTTACTGTGGGCACTGGTTCACGGATGTCAGAAAGGATGACACTGTTACTGTGGGCACTGGTGCACGGATGCTGGTTGTAAGAGAGAGACTTGTTGAGGACATTACTAGGGGAGAGATGCAGTAGACGGTGGAGGTGATGTAAGCAGGTAAGCCCGTGGTTTGGATGTTGTTGCTATTGAGTGCCTGAAAGGGGGTGGAGTAACGATTGAAAAGGGGTGCACTAACGATTGTCGCATTTACTGTCAGTAAATGCATTTAGAGTCAGCAGAAGAGTCCTAGAGTAGGTTCAGACAGAAAACCAGAAAAATCATGAAACCAAAATTGCTGCGAATGATACAATTAATTTGAAACCGTTTTAAAATATATTTTGAGCAAAAAAAATCAAAACCTGTAATATGATCTATTGAGAAAGACCGTGATGTGTTAGAATTTGACGACACCGGCAGGAGAAACTATCTAAACAGTTTCTCCAGGATTGACCATATTTAATTCAATTGCTTATAATCCTTCAGATATCACGACATTAAAACCAAAATGAAGCTCTCAGCTCCTTATTTTTTACCCTCCATGAAGTAATTAATGTATAAAAAAATTGCAGGTAGCAAAATTTCTAGGTTCAGATCAAGTTCATCTAGTATACGAAATCGACAAACCCTTCACAAAATGTATCACCCTATCTCAAAAGAAATAGGCCAATATTTTTTCTCATTTTTATAATTACCCTCAAGTTTTAGGCTCATCGATGGAAAGTAGAATTTTTAGCAGCAATCATGATAATAGGAGACTTCCAGCGCCCCTGTTGAATCAATGGCTCCCGTTTGATAAACATGTTTCTATTGTTCATTGAAATAAATCAAATTCTCCTCGCAAAATCTCTAATCGACATCACATATCTTGATTCTCAAAAACCTTTCAATCTCACACATGCTTTGTTAGGAAAATAATTCAGCATTAGTTTCCGAGGTGAGCTAAATAACATGATAGAATTCTTGCTCGCGATAAACAAAAGCGTATTCTAATTCACGGAGCGTCCTTCCATTTCGGCGGTGGTAAAAGCTGCGTACCACCTGGATCTGCTTTAGGCCCACTCTAGTTTATATCAATCGCACAGTTACAGATACAGTCACTAGGCCGAATCCCTCAAGGCTGACGGCAAGGCGCACCTAACACTCCTCTCATACAGTCCCATAACTTAGCTCTTTTGCGCTAAAGGGTACGGCCGGACGACCCGGCAACACACACTCTAGGTCATGAGTGTGTCCGATGTCAGTGCCAGCAGCAACCAGGCAGTGAGACCGGTTTACCCCTGCCGCGTCATGATGACCGCCCTCACCCCCCTCCACCAACGACGAGATGACAATGGCGGGATAGCTCATCTGGGCAGCGTCAAAAATCATCCATTCACAATCATTCTCCACTCACGCCTATTCATTGCACGCTCTCTCGCAACCCCCACACTCAAGTCTCTTCTTACTAGCGCCTGCTTCCCACCATCCATCCAATCAAACTTCGCACAGCATCGGTATTCGAGGCAAGCTTAACAACTGGATAAAATGCTGGCTTACGGACAGACGGCAGCGAATTGCATCTAACCGAGCTTCCTCCCCTGGGGTAATGTTACAAGCGACATGCCTCAAGGATCCGTGTTAGTGCTTTTTCTTTTTATAATATTCATTAATGATCTCGATATCAACGTACTCTCAAACATTAGCAAGTTTGCAGACGATACTAAGATCGGAGGAAAAGTGCATACTGAACTAGAGTGCCAGCAGATCCAACTAGTATTGAACAAAATTGTTGATTGGTCAGAAAAGTGGCAAATGAAATTTAATGTAGACAAATGCAAAGTTATGCACATAGGTCCTCATAACCTCAAACGCGAATATTCAATATCCGGATAGAAACTTATTTCTGTCACCGAAGAAAGAGACTTGGGTGCCAGCATTAGTAACGACTTAGAAAGCAGCAAGCAATGTAACGATGCTACCAAGGAAGGCAACAACCAACACAGTAGGCTCAAAATATCTAATGCATTTGTTAGACCGCATCTCGAGTTTTCCGTTGAATTCTGGTCTCCATTTCCTAGAAAAGACGTAATTGAATTAGGAAAGGTTCAACGTAGAGCTTCCAAACTCGTCCCGTCGATGCGGAATAAACGGAATAAATTGTACGTTGACAGGCTACGTGAACTCAATCTTTATTCGCTAGAGAAACGAAGAGAGTGGAAGATAATGGAGGGTGAGGAAAATGTCGACCGAGCGTGCCTTTATACTCTAGATACGAACGGAGTGACTAGGAACAATGGATAAAAAATCGTTGGGAAACGTTACTCACTCGACATCACGCGCAATTTCTTCACGTATAGAGTTGTGGAAGAATGGAACAATCTTCCAGCGAAGGTTGTAAACAGCAATACAATCGAAACGTTCAAGTTGCGGCTCGAGAAGTTCTACATAAATCGCCGATGAATAGCTAAACTGTTCCATTTCTCGTTGTTAAAAAATAGAAATGGCACATGAGGGTCTCTTGGAATCACGATTTCAGAACTGACCCTCTTGTTATCAAAAGGCAACCCAATTTGTGGTCTTTCTGCAATTGTAAAACTTGGAAAAACCTCGGGGCGCAAAAATCGAACAGAGTTACAGGCAACACGACAAGAAAAGCGCCTACTGAACGAGCTTTTTAACCTTCGATGAGACCGTTATGTTCAGAGGAGGACAGTGGGACAGCATGACCACTCTTCAGCATAGCCAGCACCGAACAAAGGGACAGCATCACCACTCTTCAGCAAAGCCAGCACCGAACAGAGGGACAGCATCACCACTCTTCAGCAAAGCCAGCACCGAACAGAGAGACAGCATAACCACTCTTCAGCAAAGCCAGCACCGAACAGAGGGACAGCATAAACACTCTTCAATATAGCAAGCACTGAACAGAGGGACATCATAACCACTCATCAGCATAGCCAGCACCGAACAGAGGGACAGCAAGACCACTCTTCAGTATAGCAAGCACCAAACAGAGGGACAGCATCACCACAGTTCAGCATAGCCAGCACCGGACAGAGGGACAGCATAACCACTCTTCAGCATAGCCAGCACCGATCAGAGGGACAGCTTCACCACTCTCCAGCATAGCAGGCAACGAACAGAGAGACATCATCACCACTCTTCAGCATTGCCAGCACGGAACAGAGGGACAACATAACTACTCTTCAGCATAGCAAGCACCGAAGGGCCGTCGCATCAGTAACTTTGCTCACAAGTTACCCTGAATAATGGATGATTACATGTCTGAAGAGTATCAACAGTTTCTCTATCCATACATGTAAAATTATCAGCAGCAATAAATTTATCTATAATGTATTGCAGAATTGTTCCAATTCGCATCATCAAATGTTATTTCCTAATACAACCTTTCCCTTTCTTAATCTTTCCGTCTGTCTCCCTTCTGACAGAAGGCAACCTAAATTGGTTCAAAAGGCCGGCTTATTGTCGTTTTTAATTACTTTTGTCAACCATCAACAACCAATCGAACTTACTCAACCTACCCACCACACTATTCACCCACTCCTCTTAACTGGCTCTCCTGAACCATACATCAACCACCAATCAACCACCCTTTAGCCATCCCCCTAGATTGATCACCCCACCCTCCTAACACCAACCCCCGTACCATCATCACCCCACCCACTATCCTCATCCCCACCCACCGCATAAATTAGTACAATGGCAGAAACAGTATTCTCGTGTTATACAATGCATTTGTTAGACCGCACCGCGAGTATTTTGTCCAAGTCTAGTCTCCATACTTTAGAAAAGACGCTTTAAAATTAGAGAATAATCAACGTAGAGCTGCCAAACTTATCCCTTCGCTGCGCAATAAATAGTACGAAGACAGACTACGTGAATCCAATATTTTTTCGCTAGAGAATCGGAGAGTCAGAGGTGAGATGATAGAAGTGTTGAAGATTATAAAGGGGAAGGAATACGTATAGCAAGCGAGCCTTTTCTAGATGATAACGGAGTGACCAGGCATAATTGATACAAAATCGTTGGCAAGCGTTTCACATTCGAAATCATGCACAAATTCTTTACGAATAGAGTTTACGAGAAATGAAACACTGGTACTAGCACGGAAAAAGGTGCCCGGCATTGGTACCTACTCGTTGCAAATGGTGTCCAGCAATGACACCGGTCAGCATTGGTTTTACGGGGTATGAAACTGTGATAATCTCAGACTAACATCGTGGCTCGGGGACTTTCGCTTCAGGTGCTGATTTGAGTTGTTACGAGAATCGTCGTCAAGTGGTCTTACCTTGATCTATTAAAACAAAAAATACACATAAACAAAAAAATACACAGACGTTCTACTTCAAATCAAATTTTCTTTCTATCAAACGCAACCCAGTTTGAGCCAAAATTCCTGTTATTGTCTTCTAACACATGAACACTTATAAACACCCATCACCAAGCCTTTTTGATCTCTCCCTCTACTCAACACCCACTCCTCGTACCTGTTCACCCCATCCACCCACCACCTACCCAAAACAGACATCAACCACCCCTCTAAATTGTCCGCTCTTTCTTCCTACCCCTCACATCACCCCCGTCATTACCTTTTTCACGCCACCCACCCTCCTCTAACTTCCTTACCCTCAACCATCACACGCCCCTCTAACTTGCTCAACCCACCCACCCAACACCATTCCCTTCAATATGACCTCCGCACTCACCCAGCACCAACCCCTTTAATTAGCTCACCTTACCCACCTATCGTCCACACCATTTAACCTGTTCATCCAGCCCATCTACCACCCCGTATCCTACCCTCTCCTCATGGCCTCCACCGTTTTTCCTACTCTCTATTCCATCCCTGCGTTCATTTAGCAACTTTCCTGTTTCTCGTTAGCCAGAGATTGTTGTTAGAGCTCTTCAATCCATCGCTTCTGGAAGCCGTCAATCGCTAACACCTGGAAAGAGTTCGTTGTTTACCTGACATTACTTGGCAGAGAAGGACGGACGGCCTCGAGCGAGATGAGTTATTGTTGAAGTTAGGAAGGAGCGTCATAGCGAAGAGGAGATGGTGTGGGGGTGAGGTGGGTATGGGTCTAGAGGCCGCTTGGATGCTGCCAGGCTTGGAGCAGGGAGCGGCCTGGGGCTCTCGGGCTTAGTGGGGTGACAGGCAAGGTGCTGTCAGGAATGGGGTGTGAAGCACCGTAGGTGCTGTCTGGCGGAGGGAAGGGTCTGTGTTTGTGCTGTCAGGCTTAGGGTAGACAGCAGTTTGGATGTAGTCTGTCTTGCGGCGGTGAAAGTCTAGGACGCTGTCAGGCCTTAGGCGCGGAGCGCCGTGGGTGCTGCTGGCAAAGGGGACGGGGGGGGGGCGGGGGTCGGAGATGCGACTTGGGTGCTGCAAGGCTTTGGGCGGGTAGCGACTTGGGTGCCCTCAAGCCAGCGGCGAGAGGCCTTATGGGTGCTGTCAGGCAAGGGACGGGAAAAGGTTTGAATGTTGTTGGGCTTGGAATTGGTCACGGCATGGGTGCTGTCAAGCTTAAAGTCGGAAGCAGCTTGGACACTGTCAGTCTTGAAGCAATAGGCTGGACGGGTGCTGTCAGGCCTTGAGTGGGAAGCGGCTTTGATACGGTCAGTCTTTTAACGATTTGGGGGGGGGATCATTATTCATTTTATAAATCAATAACACATTATTTTAGTATTTTATTATTTCCTATTTTGTGGGCTCTATTCTTTATCTGTGCCCCTTTTTCATGGTGATCAATTTTGGATTAGTTATAGAATTATGTATCGTTATGTATCGTTGGACTATGCGGTGTGTTAGTAAGTCTAGTCCAACCTACGGTGAGAAAACTTGCACTCTCATGGGGGCCTAATAAATGTCCGAGCATAGCTAGGGGTTATGATGGCTAAGAGGTGAAATAATGATGCTGTTGACCTTGGAGAGTGAAAGTCTTGAATGGCACTGTGCGTGGAGGGGACGGGGCAAGTCGAAGCAGGTTGAGCCCTGTAGAGACGAGTCGACTGGAGAGGCGATGAGTCGAGACGAACTGAGGCTGGCTGAGACTAGGTGACCCGAGAGGGGGGTACTCTCGGGACCCTAGGGACTTGAAGGACCCGGGGGTATCGGGAATCCGGGGGACTTGGAGGACCAGGAGGATTTGGTGGGACCCACTTGGACCCTTCCGCGCCCTTTGGGGCACCCTTGAGACCCTTTGAGACCCACTTGAAAAACTTTGGGACCCGTTTGAGGCCCTCTGAACCCTTGGGCCCCTGTTTCCCCCTCACCACGCTGTAAAACTCATAAACAGGAAAATGTATAAATGTGAAATGCCTGAGTCGGACAATTGATCATTGCAGTCCACGGATAACTGGCGCAGAGGGCGAGGGTCGCGTCCAGGCTGGTCGAGGTGCGTCGAGATCAGTCGAAACATGTTTAGGCAAGTCGAGTTGGTCGCGACGAGCCGAGACTGTCCGGAATGATTCGAGACAAGCCGAGATGAGCTGAGACGAGGAGACCCGGGGAGCTCGGGGGACCTGGAGGACTTGGGGGGCCTTCCGGGATTCATCGGGCTCTTTTGGGACCCGAGACACCTCTGCCACCCCACTCCCACCCAAAAATGTTTGAGGGAAAATTTTGTTATTCCAGTCCATATGATTCCTAGCGCAGAGACCTACTCGGTATCTACGTTAAACCAATTCTGTATCTACGTTAAACCTACTCTGTATCTACGTTAAACATACTCTGTATCTGCGTTAACCCTACTCGGAACCTACGTTGAATCTACTCTGAATCTGCGTTGAACCTACTCATAATCTACGCTGCACCTACTTTGCCACTCATCAATTGCCCTACGGGGGAGTCTGCATCAACTTCGCGTTGGGACTCCGGTGGAAAACAGAAGCAACAACTACTAATATTTAGGTGCTGCCAGGTTTTGAGGGGGAGAGGGAATATCAGGTGCTGTCAGTCTTTGGGGCTAGTGGGGGGACGGCTTCGGTGTTGTCAAGCTCGGGGCTGGGAACGGCTTGGATGCGATCAGGTTTGAAGCATGAAGATGCTTGGATGAATTCAAAATTACGGTGAGAGGCGGTTTGGTTGCTGTCATGCTCGGGGTTTATCAGGCTTGGGCAAAGAGCAGCTATGGTGCTTTCAAGCTTGAGGTGGTGGCGGCTTGGGTGTTTTCAGCCCTGAGCGGTAGCGTTCATGGGTATTGCAAGGATTCAGGCAAAAGGCAGATTGCCTGTGGCCAGGTTTACGAAAAGGGGCAACTTCGGTGTTGTTAGGCTCGGGTGGGGGAGCGGTTTCAGTGCTATCAAGCTTGGGGTAAGGAGCGGCTAATGTGTTTCAGTCTTGTGGCAGAGGGCGGCATGGGTGCCGTCAGGCTCAGGCTGGGTGCAGCCATGGTGATGTCAGTTTTATGGTGGGGGCAACGTGGGTGTCGTCAGACTTTTGACGTGGGGCGGATGGGGTGTAGTCTGACTAGGGATGAGAAACGGCCCATGACTGAGGGCAAGCCTGTGTCTATTGGAAATACGCGTTAGCTGCACACCAAGATGCGTTGCCACAGGATTTTTCATTTATTAGTTTGCGAAGCCTGATATCAGTCTTTTTTCGTGTCTTTTTCATACGAATTGAATGCAAAGTCAAATTTAATGAAACGAATAGTTGATCCATCAAAAATTGTCGAAACGATAGCAAAAAAATTATAATGATACTTTCCAGAAGAGTCAGAAAAGAGTCGAAGGAATTACAAAATGTGATTGGGCAAAGTGATTCGATGCGGACCACTCCAAGTATTATTATTACTGTGTCATCACTCGAGTCGACAGCGAAAAATATTAGCCTGCTAGATTTCTTCTTCAGTTTCATATGTGCGGGCTAATACTGTCCACCCCATCAAAGTTTCTGAGGGTGTCAACGCAAATGATGGAATTAAATGACTAAATAACGACTAAATGAAGAAACAATCCTTTATACCCGGTATCGATAGCAGAAAGTTTTTTTAGTAATGATTATCCAACGCATGACGTGTATCGCTGTGGTATCACAGACCTGGACGTTGACCAAAGCTGAAGTCCTGTCCCAGCTCCCGTCACAACCAATTTCATGTCAGTCTGGAGTACTCTCGACGAAGATGGATGTTACTATTTTGAAGCCATCCAACTTGAAGGGTGGCCGACAGAATGAAAAAGACCAGAATTTGAAGGGTGGTCGAAAGCACGACAAGGACAATAACATGAAGAGTAGCCGACAAAATGAAGGGGACCAAAATTGGAAGGGTGATTGGACGTGAAGGGTGCTTCGTGTTTGTAGCAAAACCGGTCACGAATATAAATGTCGATCAATGTATTGACGTCTTTAACTAACCCTTCGGAAAAACTGGTCTTAGAACTTTGGAAAAATCAACCATCAACGTAAACAAGGTTAACGTCGATGGTTGATACACAACTAACTTATTGTCTTATATTTATAGATGTATACATATACATATATAAATAAATATATATATACATA
>SDVV010009809.1:0-16533 GCA_016164225.1 Gammarus roeselii | reverse complement strand
TATAGCTATATAGTGCCTGTAAAGTGAAAATAATATTTTGTTTAGGAATATAGACATTCCAAATAATATCATTCATACGGAACTTAAGAGTTCCATTATTTTTTGTTCCTGGTAGCTACACCTTAGGCTATGCTATTTTCTCGCGTGATAATATTTGTTTAGTACATGCACCCAATCTGTCTGCCTGTATGAGGCAGGCAGAATGGTATGTGATTATCCTTCCTGCCATACATGTTAGCCAACTATGTTCCGTGTGCAGCCTTTCACCCCCCCTGCTACTGAGGCGATGAGGACACCCGTCTTCAGGCAAGACAGAAATTAACAGTCCGAAGAAATTAAACAAAGCTTCCCCACAAGATAATTCCCTCTGGGATCCATTGACGCCACCAAGATTTTCCGCTGGCTATTTCTCTTTATCTATATTTCTTCTTTCCTCTTCTATATTACCCTTGGATCACAACCCTGAGTTAAGTCGGGTTCAATCTACAGAAATTCATTACCAAAGCCTGTCATTGTCCTTGTATCTGTTTTTTGGTGCTTGCACTAATACCCAACCGTAGGATAGAAAAAAATAGCATAACTTGGAGTCAGATTGTGCCTTGGAAGTGAAAGCACATTTTAATTCTTATTGCTCACAGAAGCTCATTCATTATTAACTTTTTGAGTAACCGAAATAGGGGTAAATTACCCTTCTTTAATCCATATTCACATTCCACCTTCCAAAACACCTAAAGATTCGTTTCGTTGCATCTGAGTCTTTATCTTACCTAAATAAATAAATTGTATTTATACAACTAAACCGCGTAGCTGTAAATATTGTGTTGCGTTGCTGTCGGAGCTGATGTTGCCCGTGTAGCCACTAACCGTGTACTAATCTCGAAGATGCTACCTGTACGCACTAGGGTGCGTACATATCACTCTTTATGTTTTAAAGGATTGGAAGCGGAGATCCGTTTCGAGTAAGCGTTTTTTTCTTTTGCGCACTAGCGTGCATCTGACATTGCTAAAGTTTTCACGATTTTTCTAACGTTAGAAGCGTTGTTTCGTTTTTTCCTCGCACACTTAGGCGTGCGAGCCTACTGGAATCAATGATCATCGAGCCCTACGGGGGAGCCTATTATGACTCACGTTGAGGCTCTGGTGGAAATGAGGCTCAAATCAAATCTAAGCTAGCTAAATATATTATGGTAACTGATATACATTTTTTAAGATGAATATTGTCAAACCATGTGGCAGCCAAGCCTGACTGTATTTTGTGTCGGCTAGAAAATAATTTCAGCAGGTATATATTCCCTATGAACCCTGCCGAATCTTATAATTCCTCACATGCTTCATAGTGCAGTGCTACCACCCTACGGAGGAGTCTGCATTAACTTCGCGTTGGGACTCCGGTGGAACATGAAAGCAAATAATAAATAAATAAATGATGCAGTGTTATAATTGACAAAATTTGAATTCCATTTAAGAATTTAATTCCATAACAGCCAATTTTAAAATATAGGGAGTCATTACCACTCAACGGGGCCAGTCCTCCCATGCTTTAATTTCAATAACAATATATGCTGACTACTTAACTAGACTTGTGAATACCAGACTGAATCCAAACTTTCAATTCACCCATTCAATTGAAAGAAAAAATTGTCGCCTTCGGCTTTAGTGGGTGAACTTAACGCGGTCCTGAAAATGAGACTTTACTCTTGTTAACGGAGGATTTCTTCCTCAGGCTCTGACCCAGGGTCCCAGCTAGGCCACCCGGGGAGCACCACCAATGGGGGCTTTTAGGACGGAGAGTCGAAAGAAACGGTCCCTACCAAGAACGCCACAACATGCCCAGGATCCAGCTATCGCAGTCATCCCGGCAGCAAGCGTCATTCTTGGGTGCCAGGTTCAAGACCAAGCCAAGGCAGCCCAACAATAGTGCCCTACGATCATTGACTTCCAGTCCTGGTCTCCGGAAGAAATCACCATAACTAGCTAAGTTCCCTACTGCCGATTTGTTTGACTTGCATTGTACAACAACCATAATTACTTATCAATTCATGGGGCAAATTAACTGCCTTCTTAATTATGCCCTTCCCATTCTCTTGTTGCTATTACTTGAAAATCTTGTGCGTATCTGAGACTGAAAAGCCATTGTAGCCACTACACAAAACTGAAAATAAATCTAGCTACCGACATGTGCTTTCAAAATGAAATCTATACATAAGCAAAAAGTATCCTGATGAAGAAAATCCCGCTTAATTGGATATAGCTATGTAGCTACCGTGATATAAACATTTAAACTAATTTATTTCGAGCAAGTGACATTGACATCGGAAAGTCCGCGGATTACTGGCACAGAGGGCTAGGGTCGCGTCAAGGCTGGTCGAGGTGCGTCGAGATCAGTCGAAACATGTTGAGGCAAGTCGAGTTGGTCGCGACGAGCCGAGACTGGCCGAAATGATTCGAGACAAGCCGAGATGACAAAAGTGTGGATAGTTAGGAAGTAAGTAAGGGCAGGTTCGTCTCAGGGGAGCCGGAGAGCTTGGGAAGACCCGGAGGACTTGGGGGACCCTCCGGGATTCATCGGGATCTTCTGGGACTTAAGGGACCTATGCCTTCCCCACCCTATCCCCTTAAACAATAAGTGCGCAATCAATGATCAGAGCAGTTTTTCTGCCCATGACGAACCTGTCTTTACTTTTTTTTCACGATCCACAATTTTGTCACGTATTATAATGCTGGTGTATTTGTGTGGGAGTTCCTGTTTGTGATTTTGTAAATGGGTGTTTTTTCTTCAGTCTGTGCTCGGTCGCGCGTGCACGGACCATATGTAGTTTTTGGGGTTGATCTGGACTGCGTAGCTACAAACCCTTGACACGCGTTGCGGTTGGAATTGATCTGATCCGTGAAGCCATAGACCTTTTACAAATTTCAAAAATGCCATCTGTGCGCACTGGCGTGCGTGCATATTATTCTTGGAATTCTGAGTGGTTGGAATCGGAGATTCGTTTTGTCTGAGTCTTTATCTTATCAGAATAAATAAATTGTACCTCTACTTAACTAGACCGCGCAGCTGTAAACAATGTGTTGCGTTGCTGTTGGAACTGACTTTGTTCGTGTAGCCATGAACCTTGTACCAGTCTCAACGCTGATACCTGTGCGCACTAGCGTGCGTACATATTACTCTTGAAGTTCTAACTTATTATAACGAGGATTCGTTTCGTCTGAGTCTTACCTGAATAAATGAAGTGTACTTTAATGACCTCCTAGGTCGTGTTGCGTTGCTGTCGGAGCAGACTTTGTCGTGTAGCTGTAAACCTTGTACCAGTCTTTACGATGCTACCTGTACGCACTAGCGTGCGTACATATTACTCCTGAAGTTCTTAACGACTGGGAGTGGAGATCCGTTACGTCTAAGCGTTTTTCTTGTGTGCACCAGCGTGCGTCTGACATGTATAAACTTTGATACGTCGCCAGTCTAGAGTTCCTGGTAATAGCCTAAAGTTTATACAACGCTTGACATGGAGGGATAATGATGAGGAGTTGAAAGATTAGGTTTTAACTCTACAAGAGACAAATGCAAAGTACTGTTCGTCCATAGACATGATAGTCACGAGATGAAAACAGGGGGTGAACAGTACAAGAATTAACTGCACAATTATCCATCAATAATCTCAACCTAATTTAAGGGGGCTAGAAGATTATAGCTATAAGAAAATACCTAGCACAAGTACAATGTCAATTGTATGTCCATTGTCATGCGGATAGGTAGCCCGTCGTGGTTGTTGCCAATGTTCGACAGGAGATGGTGGACTGGCTTCTCACCGCGGATGAGCCTTGAAATAGAAAAAAAAAAAACTTTGTACCTATAAATTGTTAAAGTCAAAATTTAAAATTACTTCAGAGTGTTATGCCTAATCTCAACTGCGACTTCGCACTGTCGACATTTATACCGGTTGAGCTATTTATTACCTTGTAGGGTGGCGTTAGGCGCAAGAGTGGTGCGGCAGACCAGGCCAGAGCGATCCTGTCATTCAGAGTGCACCACAGATGGCAACACTAGAGGTGCCAGTTATGTTGTTTTACATTATTGAAAATTGCAGTTCTTTCCCTTACACCTATACCAGGCTGGTACTAATCTGTGCCTAACTTGTCAGCTACTAATATTCTGTTGCTAGAATAAGTGATACAATGCTTAATTACCACTTTTGTTTAACCCAGGACTTAGCGTTCCCAGATCCCTGTGCCAATCCAAGATGCGGATTGGCTTAGCCTCCACTCCTTGTAGTCACCCTTGGCGCTGATTGGGTAGCGCCCAAATCCTTGCCGAACCCGGGAACTTGAAATTGAAGTTCCGCTCTGCTTGCTGGCAAGTTGACGTACGGAGGGATATTCCGGCCATCAGAGGGAAACTGTAGTTGGCGTGTGGAGGGATTCCCGCCGCCAGAGGAAACTGCATCTACGACACATTTCCAATAGAATTAATACAATGGTATAACATATAATACATTCATCTTAACAGTAATACATTTTTACAGGATGTGAATTTCATGTTAATTGTTGTGAGGGAGAGCAATGCAGAACTCGACTTCGCGAGCCCTTACACATTGCTAAAATTGTATATCTTTACCAGCGTTGTTTTTCTTTCACGCTGAGGCCTTGCGAGCCTCCTAGAATGCTTGATCATCAAGCCCTACGGGAAGCCTATTATGACTCGCGTTGAGGCTCAGGTGGAAATGAGAATCAAATCAAATCAAGCCACAATAAGGCACTTCTTCAACATTTTGCAGCAGCCTCAGACCGTTTCAAAGTGGTCCACGTGGACATTGTCGGCCCGCTCCCGTACAGAAATGTTTTACGCTACATCCGACTATAATAGATAGATACAGCAGATGGCCGGAAGCAATACCGATAGTGGACACGACTGCAGAAACCGTTGTCAAAGCATTCTCAATGAACTGTGTGGAGAGATATGGGGTACCAGGAACACTGACGACAAATTGCAGTGCCAATTTTGAGAGCCAAATAACAACATTATGTAAATTGCTTGGCATCCGAAAAATTCGCACCACTTCGTATCATCCCCAGAGCAGTGGAATCATCAAAAAATTCCATCACACTCTCAAATCAAGCCTCAAGTGCAAACCAAATCCGCAAGATTGGCACACAAACCTCCCACTAGTTGTGTTAGGCCGGCGCACGGCACCCAAAGCAGAGCTTGACTGTTCTGTGGCAGAAATGCTGTATGGCAGCACACTACGTGTCTCAAGGACAACAATGATTTAACTCCAAACAAATTCGCCATAAAAATACGCCACGCAATAGCGCGCATAAAATTCTCTGCTCCTAAATAGACCCCAAACAAGGGCAAAATTGACCTAGCGCTACAAACATGCACGCATGAATATATCAGGGTTTACTCGCTACAGCGGCCCCTGACCAGACATTACAAAGGTCCATTCCTCATAGCTAAACAAGACTCAAAAGTATTTAAGTTAATCCGCAAAAATAAATTGGAAACTTTCTGCGTAGACAGACTGAAGTCAGCGATTATGTTACTCGAAACCGCAGAGGACAGCTCGAGTGTAACTTCAACCCCAAATCTTTTCCCCACGTACACACCTGTGACGCTTCATAGATTGCGCTTCAGTGAACCTTTACAGCTTGTAGACACACAGCCACCAGCTCAGCACGGCTATAGCGCGACAAACAAACCACCCCAAAACATGTGTCATCACCAGGAGGGGACGACACACCGAACCCCCGGCACGATACCGCTGACAGCAAAAAACAAGGGGAGTCACACTAAGGAAGGGGCAGTGTAAGGGCTCGCGAACTCGAGTTCTGCATTGCTCTCCCACACAGCAACTATCGCACAATTCACTTCCTGCGCTCTACGGGGGAGCCTATTATGACACGTTGAGGCTCTGGTGGAAATGAGGCCCAAATCAAATCAAATTCACTCTCTGTAAAAAAAGTATCTTCTTCTAAGATAAAGGTATTATGTTTTAGACCGTTGTGTTAACTCCCTTTGGAAATGTGTCGTAGATGCAGTTTTTCTTCTGGTGACGTGAATGCCTCCGCACGCTAACTGCAGCTTTCCCTCTGGCGGCGGGAATCCCTCCGCACGTAAACTTGCCATCACACAGTGCGGGATTCCAGCTCAAAGTTCCGGGCGTATACTACAAGGAACCATTCAGCAACAAGGATTTTTGGCGCCACCAATCAGTGCCAAGAGAGGCAACAAGGATTGGACGCGAGCAAATCAGCATCTGAGAAGCGGCACATGGATCATGAAATTTAAGTACTACAGACATATTATAGTGTTTCTTTATGTCGATTGCTATTTTTAGTTCAAATAGCAACATATATACTGTTTAAAACGTATGGAGACAAGTTTTGCATTAGAAATAGCGAATAATTGGCACAGCAATATCAACAGTCGGTCGCGTCTGGCTGTAGCTAATCACGTGTCGGCAAGGCCAGAGGCTCAGGCCCGAACGCTAGGCCAACCCTCACTCAGCCTCCATCAGAGGCACCAACAGGGTTACTAAGGCTCACCACGGCGACGAAGTCTTTGTTGTCTCTCCAGTTCTGAGCCACAATGACATGACCACTCAACCATTATGACAGGAGACTATACTATTTGTTGCTTCAATTAACGCGTGCCGATAACATTCTTGCCCCATTATGTTTCATCGTGATTACATTTATCTAATTGGTCGTGTAAAGTAATCAGTCACCACGTTCACTGTTCTTCTTCTATTAAAATGACTATTTGGATCTTTCATTTGGTGCTACAATTTGAATTGCATTCTATGAAATCTCACCAATAAACTAAATTTACACATTAATTATCTCGTAATTACACCTTTTTGGGTCCATATCATTTGGGTCAAACCCTAAAATTCATATAGGAGATACCCTTAAAATTGCTAGCAATAATGCATAAAGAAAACAAACACAACTCCGTTGCGTTATGTTCCTGCTCTGTCCATGATATGTTGATGGCCGGTGGGAGACAGAAGGCACGACGGGGGTAGTGGCTAGGAGTCCTAAAGGCAGAGTGAACAGAGAAATAATTGTATATTTTTTGTTCATACGGATGGTAGACACACGGAAAACCTAGCAGTGCAACACCATCTTTTTATTTACACTAGCGCTACGCGCGCACCGAAAAGGGAACAGTACCTGCCAAAGGGCTCAGAGTAGACCGAGTGAGCTCTATCAGTCAGGGAACCCAAGTCCACTTCGATGAAATTGGCTGGTGATGCCTAACTTACTCAATATTTACAAGCTGTTACATTACTTCTATGCTATAGCACTGGTTATATTTTTGCCTACGTCTGTCAACGAATTAAAACATTTTATTGTTAGGATGTAATGTAATGCTTATTTTAAAGACTCATTTATATATGAGGCTTGTCGTTGTGATCCGACAAGCACCCGTGTTGGTGATTGGTTGAATAGACAGATGTCTACACGGCACGAGCGTTACCGTACACAGGGTGGCTGGCATGTGTGCACAAGTTGCTGTGCAGGAGGTCGAAACCCGTAGACGTAGTTTTGTTGACCTGGGCTAGAGGTGCCAGCCACCTGTATTCATGGGACATGCTTCCGATGATGTTAAAATAATGGGAAAACAACGATATCTTAATCCTTAACAGCACAGTAGTATTCAAAGATATATAACTATATTTAAAACGATGATAATCTATATTGTGAGGCAGAGGGTAGTACGGAACATTGCCTGAGCAAGCTTTTACAATAAAATTGTTTCGTACTCAATAAACAACAAGAAGTATGTGACAGAGCGTACACTCGCCGCCGTTGGGATTTGAACCCATCAAACGATCAATATTATTTACATATCAGAAAAAAAAAACGAAATAAAACGGGCATTATTTAATAAATTATTACATTCCCATAGAACTATGTAGAAGTAAAGGAATCCGAAGGAAGTTGGGCTCGAACAGAAGCAACCGAGGTACGGGCAACGTTCCACTAATAGCCTGTGCACACGATGTCCAAAGCTCGAAGATCTTGAGTACTCAGAGCGAACGTCCGACGTCCTTCAGATTTACAGCCTATGTACTCGAGGAGTGCGTGTGCAATGAACTTCTTGTATATTAGGTCCCCATGCGGAACAACTGATCGATGAAAACAAACCACTATGGTTGTTTTTCTCGTTATAAGCACATGCAAAGTATTCTCAAAAACATTTCAAACAATTAATTGATCTACTATAATGTAGTTATCAATTGAATATACTAATTTCACCAATTGGTAAATTTTAATACGGCATGATCGAAGCTGCATGTTAGATATGGGTCATTTTTTGTTATGTCGTAGGGGAACTAAACAAGTCTCATATAGATTGGAAAGGCCTCGTCTGTCACAAGACTCTCCAGACCAAACTTGAAAAGCCATGCCTGTGTCAATCCGCTGAACGAGGAATGCGTAGAAATTATCGAGTGTTATGAGGTTCTAGCCTGAAGATTCATGGATTTTGCCGACATCTTCATTGGCTATAAAACCGCTTTATTCAACCGTCACAATATTGACATGTATGGCTTTAAACTAAACTTTTTCGACTGGACATATATCTACTGTACATAGATAGGTGCACTAGATTTCGTGTCATCGAAATTGTTTGCATTTCATATCGGTGGAATAGGATCTATTTAATAACATGCCAGTTATTTAAAGCGGTAAAATAGTCTAATACAATTTCTGGAGTGCATTAACAATTACCATCTGAAGATATGCGCACGAATAACCAGCGTTATGAAGAAGAATATTTTGCTATTCTGCATGTGTGAACCCGTTCTAGTACTATTCCTACCAGCATTTAAATTTTTCTTATTCACGTGATCATAAATTACTTGGGTCAGTGGTCACCTTCAGCTGTTGAGCTTGAACGCGTCAGCTTTGCAAATTGAATGAATTCTTATATGGTCAAGAAAAAGAGATTTCATAGGATATTTTCCAATCATTTTTAATACAGCGCGCTTGCTGAAGAAAATATCAAGAGATTGTTTAACACTTACTTAGCAAACCGAAGTGGTGAAAGTTCAAGTCTAGTGCACCTTTAAAACTTTTGATGTTAACCAACGTGATCCCATAATTACGGCGGTTATATTCATGCTAGGTACATCCACGATGTTCAGTCCGGTCCTCTTGGGTTGACAGCATAGTAAGAGACCGGTTGCACAAAACTCGAATCATGTCTTCGGAACCATACAGCTTCTCTCTGACGACTTTTAGGTATGAAAGATTATTTTTGTAAATAGTTTAGTGTATGTCCTTGATGCATTGATTAGATTAGTATTTATTATCTAATTTTATAATTGAAGAACATCAAAACCGAATTTTAACGTACTTAGTCGTTGTGTTCTACACCCAAATTGTTTCTGGCCTTGTACAGTACCTACTTGTTCTCACCTAAACTAGACTTGAAAGTGAATGTATCCGTATTCATATCATATGTAGTGAGCTGTAATGCAGTTAAATTATTTTAGACTCCAACATCTTGCTTTGGTTAGTTTTTGACATGTTGTGGCCATCTCAATTATAATTGATTTGCAATCTTTTGTTAAACCTTCTGGTTTGGTACCAGGATTTTGGGCTGTTGCTCATTCTACCCACCAGGTTGCTTCCAGACAACTTTGCAGGTGTAGGTTATTAGCCTAAAAAATACAATGCTGAACAAGTCTTAAGCCCTAGTCTAATCTCTCCAGCGTTGTGAATTAAGGCATGTCAAGCAAGATCTTGGCAACTGATTAACTGTACTTGTCAGTCAATTAAGGGAGCATCATTAAATTGAATCAGTGCCATCTATCACTTGCATGGTATACAGTTGCCGTTGCCTTCTTCTTCTGATGAGCTAGGTTGCTGTCAGATTGAACTATTGGGCACGGGGTTGAGAACATTACGTGCGTTTTCATCGCCAAATATTAAGAACCAAACCAGCCGTGCGCCTCAAAAGCTGAGATCAGCATGTCTAGACATTTGCGTGCGCTCGCAGAGTATGTTTGTAGAATGACGTGCGCCACTGTCAGAGATACTGACAAACATATACCAAACGGAGAGCTAGAGGTGCGAGCGCCGCAAAACAGGCTGCAGAATTACTTGTGTGTAGAGTTTGAGATGACCGCACATAGACGTAAACGTCTTTCACTAACCAGACGTCTTACAAACAGAATGTAACATTTAAATGATACTCCTTCTTATGGTAGTTATAAATAATAATTAACAATACCTGTTAGTTCCTATTATAAATTGCCATTACTAACAATGCTTACTTTTGCACTTCCACTCCGCTGTCTTTTCCATGAATGGTGCAGCAAACTTGTTTGCATAACGTGTTTGACGTAGGTGTTCGTTTTCATCCATGTCAAAATGCAGTAATGTTAAATTGTCGTTCAAACCATGCAGGGCGTATTTCAATATTACAGTTAAGCTATTGTTGCATTCATACCAAACGCTGATGCGCTTCGTCATGACTGATATTGCCCATTGTCTTGTGAATCGTCAATTTTTTATTCTCCCGCCAAAAAAATGCAATATTGTTTTTTGTTTGTTTCTCTCAGTAACCGATGACGATCCGGACTGTTCGGTCACAGAAATTAGTAGTTCTTCAATGATGGTGATGCGCAGTGGTTAGGAATCTCGGTGTCAGCTTGAATTAATAAGCTATGGAGAAAAATGTGTGCATGTAATTTTAGCACAACAAATATTTTGGAAAAATTGTTTATGTGCGATGTACTGTCTCGGCGTGCAATATTTTGAAAGGTGTCTTCAGGTGCGCTTCATCTCAAGATTTCACGTGCGCATCACATATTTCTCATCAATGTTTGCGTGCGCTGCCTGCCAAATTGTGCAAACTGGGGTTGCTGCTAACATAAGTTTCTCACCTTGGTTGCCCCAAGACCACCCCACACCCCTAAAAGGCCTGATTTGCAGAGCATGGCAGGAGGCACAAATGCCACAGCACGCCAGACTGCAAAGGACCGGCAAAAGAATGGAGCAAAAAAAACATGGAAATTTGTGCTTCAGCTGTTAGGTTGGTCACCCAATAAAACATACACATTCATATACATACACTACAATAAATATATACATGCTAACACACACATCCCTTCAAATGAATTAAACTTCATCAGCCTAGTCAAAATCTAAAAAATTCCTTGTACATCAGATCAGCAAGGGCTTGCTTATAAAGAGTGATGTCTGTCAACTGCACCATGTCAGCAGGCAAGCCATTCTTCACATCAATACATCTCACACTGAAGGACCTACTGCAGACATCAGAAGAGCTAGGAGGAAACACCAGCTTCAGCCCATGACCTCTAGTACCAACTCTTGGAGCCAAAAAATATAGTTAGCTAATACTCTGATTTCCCATGTAAAATTTTCCAATATTTGATCAAGTCTCCCCTAAGAAGCCAACCCATGATGGAAAACAAATCCAGGCTCCTCAAACAACTACCATAGTCCATGCCAGAAAGCCCATCAATGTTTTTTAGTCCATCTCCTCTGGACAGACTCCAGCAGCCTGCAGTTCCCACAGTATCCAGTGTTCCAAATGCAGGGCACATGCTCAATAAGGGAACAAATATGCAAACTGTATAGGGACAGCATAAATTCCTTTGATTTGCAAACAGTTGGCCAACCCACCAGCCTTTGCGGCCACCACACTTAGATGATGGTGGAATTGTAGACTGGTATATACACTGACGCCCAAGTCTCTGTGTGTAGGGACAAACTTCAATACTTTGCACTCCAGGACGTACTGGTTAGCTGGAACCAAAGCATCAAAATCATTACAACTTGTATAAAAGTGCAGCACAACACACTTATCGGGATTCAGTCCAAGGTTCCAGGACCGTGCAACTGAGTCAACTGTATCCAATCCACTTAGCAGCCAGTTTGCACATTTGGCAGGCAGCTCATGCAAATTGATGAGAAATATTTGGTGCGCACGTGAAATGTTGAGATGAAGGGCATGTTAAGACACCTTTCTTAATATCGCACGCAGAGACGGTACATCACACATGACCAAATCTTTAAAACGAATTGTTGTGCTACAATTTCATGCACGCATTCCCCTCCGTAGTATATTAATTCAAGCTGACAGAGATTCCTAACCACTGCGCTTCACCATCATTGAAGAACTAGTAATTTCTTTGACCAAACAGTCAGGATCATCAGCGGTTACTGAGAGGAACAAACGAAGACCATTATTGCTAATTTTGGCTTGAGAATAAAAATTTGCAATTCACTATGCAATGCGCATAATAATCATGAAGTGCGTCAGTGTTTGGTGTGAATGCAAAAATATTTAAACTGCAATATTTAATTACACCCTGCATTGTTTGAACAACAATTTAACATTACTGTATTATGACAGTAGATGTAAACAAATACCGACGTCACAGACGTTTTGTAAACAAGTTTGCTGCAACATTCATGGAACAGACAGCAGAGTGCAAGTGCAAAATTATGCATTACCATAGTCCGTTGTATGGTGGGAGATATGTGAACGGTGTAGTTAGTAATGGCAGTTCTTAATAAGAACTGCCAATGATTGTTAATTATAATTTATAACTACCACAAGAAAGAGTATCATCTAGGTGTTCCATTCTGTTTCGTAGGACGCCTGGTTAGTGAAAGATGTTTGAGTCTATGTGCGGTCATCTCAAACTGTACACACATGTAATTCTGGTCAGTTACGCCGCGTTTGCACCTCAGCTCTCTGCTGTATATATTTGCCAGTATCTTTGACAGTAGTGCATGTGGCTACAAACATACGGTGCAAGCGCACTCAAAGGTCTAGATGTGCCGATCTTAGTTTCTGAGGTGCACTGCTGGTTTGGTTTGTATTATTTGGCAATGAAAATGCACGTAATGTTCTCAACCCCGTGCCCAATTGTGAAATCTGGCTAAGCAGTGACTAGACACCTTGAGCGGCAGACTCAGTGTCTGTGACTTAACATCTCTGTTTCCACAGTTGTTGCTGCATAATATAGGAAAAGTGAGTTGTGAACTTATTACCCAAATGCTGTAATTTCCAATTTTGATTCAACAACTTTCCTTCAGTGGAAGCATAAGCAATTGTTCCATTAGATTGTGTATCAAGCCAAATGAGCAAAACTATGTATTCTGCTTAGGAATGAGACAAATATTTGATTTGTTGGATCTCTGAGGTAGTGTGGTTTCATAAAATTACAGATTTAGTCTGACATGAATATTTGTGGGCTCAATCTATCGAATCGGAGAGGCACTGGAACAGACATTAAAGCAAGAACACCATATAGTAATTTTTGAAAAATGAATTGGATGTGAGCCATGTGGAGACAAGCCCTTAATGTAAACTAATACCTGAACAATGGTGAATGCTGCTGATTTTAATAGTGGCAGATCTTTTACCCATCTATTACCTTGGATCAATATCTGCAGTCATTTTTGCAACTCTACATGGAATTTGCACTATCAGCTGCACTCTACACTGATTTGGTGTAAATTTGCACGATCTGATATATGGGCCATGCCTGGTCTAAATTAGTTATTGGCCAGATATGTGCAGGAAGCCATCTGCTATGTATATGTTCTTCAGGTTTGCGTGTAGCGTTGACTGGGGTGATTCCCCATGGTTGGCAACACTGAGTTACTCCTGGCACCCCTCTTTTGGGCACCAAAATGATGGCTATGTCACTATTTGACTATGGGACTTGGAAGAGCAGGCCTTTGTTAGTAAGTATCAGCTACTTGTAGAAAATTGATAAGCGCACAGAATTTATGAAAAATCGTCCAATTGAAGGTGTGTTTATCAGGTCCCTGATAATATTGGTTGGGAAAAATTGATTTCCTTCAAACTTTGATGCTGCAGCTAGAGTTTGCATTGGATTAGGGCCTAATTTAATGGCGATACTTGGAAAATGTTGTAGTTGGTTATGCAAGAAGGATTTTGGAAAGAAATAAAAACTCTAATAAATATGTATATACAAATATACAACTGTGGGGAATCAGCCCAGGTGAATAAATGATCATGGGTGATTCCACCACTGATTTTGTTGATAAATATATTTTTTTTCAATGATGAATAATTAAATGCTATTCTTCATGCATATAATGACATCTAGAAGTAAGTGACCCAAAAAAACACCACAGTTAATTTCAAGACGCCTAATTAATTTAATAATGACCTGGCCTAATTGTAAACTTATGCTTAACACCTAGGAACGATCTCTTTTATATATTTTCATATCTAAGATAACTGTACCCTAGCTAGCATGCCTTTTATTCATGTTAATGCAATTACTTTGCTATGGAATTGAAGAAATACATTTGTCCTTGTTCTATCATATTATTAAAAAGATTGTTTTTTGCTAATATTGGCTCATTTAATGATACTTAAGGGTTGTAATTAGTTCAGGATGTGGGAAAATGACTCCCACTGAAGTTTGTTTGCAATTATTGAAGAAAACCTTTGATTCCCACAGTGAAATTGGTATAAAAATCTCTTTGACAGTCAAGTATGACTGCAGCAAAAGACAAGCATCAAAAACATTTGGTAGACATAATATTTCATGTAACATTTTATTTTAAGCCTTACACCCTCTGCGGTTTTTCAGAAACATTGTTGATTTTTAGGTAACTTCACACATCCATATCTCATTTTGAAGGCATACAACCAATCTGTGATAACAAAAATTATGTAGATTTTGTGCTCTTTCCAATAGCGCAATCAGATTTTGAGTCGGATTTATTTGCATTTTCTAATATCAAAATTATAAATTTTTGAAAATTCTGAATTTCTGGCCAAATTTCTATTTATGGTCCCAAGATGAACAATCTTGGCAATCTGATAGGTTTTTCAGTGCTCTTTCAAATCAATCATGTGACATTTCCTGCTAAGACGCATCGTTTGGTCACAGTTTATCTCTTACCTTCATCTCTTACCATTGCAGCCCCCCTCCAACTGTGCTACGAGCAAGTGAAGAGCTGCAGAGCCGGGGGAGGCCAGCACAGCCATGTGCGCCAGTATAACATGAGAACAGCTCTGTTAACACAGGTATAGGAACTGGAATTAGTGTGCACCATTGGCTATCATATGAACCATCTGTATGAATGACTAAAAATGAATAAATGAATTATAGAACCACACTGTACAAGAAAGATGCATATGAAGAAGCAACACATCTAGACACATACATACCCACACGCACAGCATCACAGCAATATATACATATACAACAACATAATATGAGGGGGAGGTGGTGCATCCAGCTGGTAAATCGAAAGCTAGGATACCAACATGTTACAGAAGAACCTCCCTCAACCTAAACAAACTCAAACAGAACATCACCCCTGGCTGCCTTGAAGGCAGCCAGGGAATCTGACCTCCACAAAATTTGGAAGGCTGTTCCACAACTGAACACATCTTGCACCAAAGAATCTCCTCTTGATGTCTGGTTAACAAGCCGGCATCAAAAGCTTATAGGAATGGCCTCATGTTCTTGCATCAGGAGCTTTCTGAACAATACCCCTGAGGTCAGCGCCACCATCCAACCTGCAGATGATCTTCCAGTATTTAATAAGGTCCTCCCTGAGAAACCTTCCTCTTATAGAAAATAAGCCAAGTCGCTTTTGGCTGGAAAAGTAATCCAATTCAGCCAGACCATCCACATTTCTTGTCCATCTCCTCTGCCCAGACTCAAGCAATCTCAAATTGCCAAGAAAACCCACATTCCACACTCACGAACAATAGTCCATGAGAGACCTGATGTGCATCACAAAGAGGGACACCATGAAGTGAGGACTAAAGCAAACCGTGGATCTCAGTAGGCTGTTGGCCAATCCTGAAGCCTTACCCACCACCTCTATGACATGATGGTGGAATTCCAGTTTTACATCAACCACCTCATATTTTAGCTGCGCATGTGTTACCTGTCTTTCTTAAACAGTATTTAAGATGTTATTAGGATTCCAAATGTCACTCTCAAATCTGGCCGGCTCTTTGTAACAGAACCACAACCCGCTTGTCTTGGGTCCGTTTTAATTTAGTTTGTATTAATTTGTATTAATCCCGTTTTAATTCAGTTTTCGAATCGTCTATACAACCGTCACAACCCGCATGTTTGTATTCCGTTTAAATTCCGCTTTCGAATCGTTGATATAATCGTCACACCCCGTATCTAATTATAGGTAGTACATTCATATCTGCTATCTACAAGAAACCAGTTTGTAAGTGATGGCGTAATGCCCACCCAAGCTGTTCAAGTGGCAAGGTCATGGAGCCTGCCAAACCAACACCAACTCCGCACACACCAACCCGGGTTATGACCACTAGGACCAGGCTCACCTGGGCTATAGAATAAAACCGGGCACCCCGGGCGTGCCGCTCTCTGGCTGGCACCCCGTTACAGGGCTTTTCCACCCCTGGGTATCTGTCGGGCTGTGCCGCAGCACCCGTACTGGCTTCACTGCCTAAAATAGCCACCCCTCTCCAGGGTGTCCTCTGGGTTCAATTCCGGGTCTGGCAAACGC
>SDVV010009808.1:0-16533 GCA_016164225.1 Gammarus roeselii | reverse complement strand
CCAGCGCCATAACGGGCAGTGGTGAGCATGAGTCATATAGGGCAGTCGTGTTCCAGGGCATTAACGGGTAGTTGTGCCAGCGCTATAACGGGCAGTGGAGAGCATAAGCCATAACGGGCAGTCGTATTCAAGGGCATTAACGGGTAGTTGTGTGCCAGCGCTATAACGGGCAGTGGTGAGCATAAGCCATAACGGGCAGTCGTGTTCCAGGCCATTAACGGGTAGTTGTGTGCCGGCACCATAACGGGCAGTGGTGAGCATGAGCCATTTGGGACAGTCGTTTTCTAGGGCATTAACGGGTAGTTGTGTGCCAGCGCTATAACGGGCAGTGGTGTGCATGAGCCATTTGGGGCAGTCGTGTTCCAGGCCATTAACGGGTAGTTGTGTACCAGCGCCATAACGGGCAGTGGTGAGCATAAGCCATAACGGGCAGTCGTGTTCCAGGCCATTAATGGGTAGTTGTGTGCCAGCGCCATAACGGGCAGTGGTGAGCATGAGCCATTTGGGGCAGTCGTGTTCCAGGCCATTAACGGGTAGTTGTGTGCCAGCGCCATAACGGGCAGTGGTGAGCATGAGCCATTTGGGGCAGTCGTTTTCTAGGGCATTAACGGGTAGTTGTGTGCCAGCGCTATAACGGGCAGTGGTGTGCATGAGCTATAACGAGCAGTGGTGAGCCAGTGCCATAACGGGCAGTTGTGTCTGTGACATATCGGGCAGTAGTGTGCCTGAGACATGCCGGGCATCGGTGTGCAAGTGCCACAACGAACATTGGTGTGCCGCTGCCTCATACCATGTTGGGCAATGGCATATCGCCTGATTTCATTTGAGCCTCGTTTCCATCGGAGCCTCAACGTGATTTGATTTGATTTGATTTGAGCCTCATTTCCACCAGAGCCTCAACGTGAGTCATAATAGGCTCCTACGTAGGGTGCGACTGTCACTGATTCGGGTATGTTCGCACGGCCTCGCGTGCGAAAAGATTAGTCTTGTCAGGGAGAAATCAAGTATATATTTCAATTGCGGCATTTTCACGTACTTGCGCGTACAAGAAAGTAAAGAGTTAACGCGGATCTACGTAAATGTATTGTTATCTCTGTTCGTAATAAGGTGGAGAGACCACCTCACTTGAACATGTGTTAGGGGTTAGACAGCTTCGTTTGGTCCGGTGTGTTCACCGAAAGTGATAAGCTTTTCCGGTAGGTTGGGTCAGTGAGTAGGCTTTGTAGGTTGCACGGGGGATTTAAGAAAGCTCGTCGGGCTGCTACGAGTGTGTTGCAATCCATCAGCAAAAGTTTCACGCTGATAGTCACTTGATGGCAACAGGGGCAAGGTGGCGCGTTTGGTCCCATGTCGACATCCATCAGGTGGTTATGAGTTATCCACGTGTGTCCCGTGCACAAGCGGTGGATGAACACTTGTTCTTTTCTGTTGGTGATCTTTGTTTCCCATTCTACGACTGAGGGTTTGGCAGCAAGCATTTTTTGTCCACGCTGTTGCCACATTTCATCCCATCGGGATGTTATATGAAAGTTGATGATAGGGAAGCAGTCCCGGTAATGTATTGCGAAAAATTGTTCTTGGTGAGTAGATGCTTGTTAAGCAAGCAAGTCCGCAAGTTCGTTTCCTATTATTCCCGCGTGCCCGGGGATCCAGCAGAATTCGACTGCCTGACCCGTTTCAGACATCACTAAGAGATCCTGCTGCATTTTACGTAGAACGGGATGTTTGTAGTGCAGTGTTCTAAGCTGGGTGAGGACACTCAGACTGTCTGAGAATACGACGTATTTGGGGAAGCGATCTGTTTTTGCAATAGAGATGGCTAGTTCGAGTGCGTAGAGCTTCGCAGAGAACACAGAGGCCTCTTGTGGGAGGGTGGCTGAGAGTGGAATGTTCTTGCACACAGCGGAGGCTCCCACTCCGTCCGCAGTTTTTGAGCCGTCAGTGTATATATGGCGGTGCTCTAGATATTCTTCCTCAAATAGTCTTAGGAAATCCTGTCGGTACCCGTTGGTTGGAGTGGTTGCTTTAGGGCACACTTGCAGGTCTAGGTTGACCGGTGGTGGGTTGATCATCCACGTTGGTGCGTCAATTTGAAGGATTCGGGAGGAAAATGAAGGCTTAAGAGCCTTACGGTTGATGATTAGCGAGGTCAGTAGGTTGTCCACACGTAGGGAAAACGGTGGGCATATATACTTTTTAGCCGCGAAAAAACGCTTATCGGATATGTTGTTGATGTGGTTGAGTGCTAGGTGGTTGATTAGACTTCTAGTCTCAAAATAGTATTGTAGTGAAAGTTTGTCTCGCCGGAGCGGAAGTGGGAGTTCGTTTGCGAGCACGTTAAAGGATTCGATTGGTGCGGAGCGGAACGCGCCATGTGTGAAACGCATAGCGTTATTTGCGATGGTCGAGATGGTCGTTGTCTACTGCTGAACCGTAGACAACGGCTCCGTAGTCCATGCGCGATCGTATTATTGCTCAGAACAACGTCATTCCGGTGTTCAGAGATGTTACCGATTGGATAAGTCCCGTCGACCTTATGCAGCGAGTCTCCAGGGTTGCGATGTGGGGTTTCCACGTGAGTTTAGGGTCACACTTAAGACCCAGGAATTTTATCGTTTCTTCATGTACTAGAGCGGTGTTGCGCAGCGTTAGGGTTGGTTTTAGGTGTAAGCCGGGCACAAGAGTAAAGTGCTTTCTTTTAGATCTAGAGGGCGAGAATCGGAATCCGTTTAGGGAAGCCCAGTTCCCGACTAGGTTTAGGCACTTCTGTAGTACATATTGAAGTGTTATGAGGCTAGGGTGTCTGTAGCTTATTTGTAGGTCACTCACGTATAGTGATGAGAGCAGTCTTCCATCTCGCGGAAGAATGTTGGCTAAATGGTCGATTTTAAGGATAAAAAGTGACACTGAGGACGCTTCCATGGGAGACACCCATTTCTTGCGGATATCGAACTATATTACACCTGAAATAATGTTCTACATTGCAGATACAAACGTAACATATCCTAATATTCCTATAATTGTATAAAATATCCAATACCTTGCACTGAAGATGTAAACTCTACAGAGAACACAAAACTAAATGAAATATATGAAAACGCTCGAGTTATAACAAAATAACACGATCAATCATCTACCGGACCCAAACATACATTAAATACCATGATGCACGACGAAAAAACTAGGATGTAACCTACCACACAACTAACGTGAAGAAGTTGCCAAGACATGTGACTGATTTACATAACTGAAACCGATAGTAAATAATGTGGAGTACTTCTACACGAACACGCTATGGTATGAACAATTCTGATAAATAAAAATTCTCAATGGCACACCCAAACAGGGGCAAAATCCAATCCTCTTTGACTAAAGTAACCACGGTCAAATCGTACCAGAAAGTCAAATGTATAAAAAATGATGCAATAACCGACCAATTGTGCCTTAAATAATGTGCTACATGTAAGATGCAAACCTAAAATCTCATAGAATTCTTTTTAAAAAAACTGTATGAAATGTAAATTAAAAATTCCCAAAACAATACAAATTCAACATATATCAACCGAATATTTATTTATACATAACACAATATAAATTAACTTACAATAAATCCATATCGTTTAAGTAAGGTTCAGCTACTCTCGCTACCGAGGCATCCGACCGATACTCACTGTACAAAAAAAAAATCGAGATATGAATACTTGAACATACTACCTGCGCTTGATACCAGTCCATTTCGAACACGCGGATCCGTGGTGTCACCGATATATCAGGTTCAAAAGTGGATAGTGCGTTATGGATGGACAGATTCTCGTAACGAAGCAACTGCGTCTCCAGAAATATATACATCAACCCGCCAACTGCCATACTAATATACCATTCTATTCCTATAGATATTATATACATATGAAATAATCAGATGGAAAACACAAAACGTGGCTCAAATCCAACAGGCTGGTACCATAAAACATACTTACCATACTATCCCTATAAACAGTATATACAATCTAAAGATGAAAACAAATGCCAATCCAAGCACTAGGCACCCACCAACCAGTCACCGAATGAGTCAATTATACGCTAATTAGATAAGAATGCAAGCATAATATACGCAGAAAAATATATAGAATTAAAATCCAGATATAAATGTATAATGATACAGACACTCAGAACATAGAAATAATGGCAAATCAGCCATTAAAAAAATACTGATAAGACAATGAACGGCTAGGAGCAAGCTTCGGCTTGAAACGGTGACCGGCTCTTATTTTGATACAGCAAAAAAATAAGATTCTATGCCCTGGGAACTTGTAAACTTTGGAGCTTAGACGCGAAGAACAGTAGGAGATGGTGTTATCGAACTCACTGGTCACTCATTGGTTACGGCAATGGTATACCGCTGCCTCATACCATGTCGGGCAATGTTATATCGCTGCCTCATACTGTGTCGGGCAATGGTGTATCGCAGCCTCATGCCATGTCGGGCAATGGTATATCGATGCCTCATACCATGTCGGGCAATGGTATATCGCTGAATCATACCATGTCGGGCAATGACATATCGCTGCCTCATACTATGTCGGGCGATGGCATATCGCTGCCTCATACCATGTCGGGCAATGGTATATCGCTGCCTCATACCATGTCGGGCAATGGTATATCGCTGCCTCATACCATTTCGGGAAATGGTATATCGCTGCTCCGTTGTACTTTTTTGAAGGTCAAATATGGTTAGAAGACCGTCGAAATCATCATGTTGATTTGAGCCTCATTTCCACCGGAGCCTCAACGTGAGTCATAATAAGCTCCCCCGTAGGGCGCGACCGTCGTTGATTCAGGTAAGTTTGCACGGCCTCGCGTCCGTAATGAAGTCAATACATATTTTAATTGTGGCATATTCGCGTACTAGCGAGTACGAGAGAGTAAAGAGTTAACGCGCATCTTCGTAAAATGTGTTGTTATTCCTGTTCGTACTGGGGTGGAGAGACCACCTCACATGCACAGGTACTTGGGGTTTAGACATCTTTGTATCGTACGGTGTGTTTTCCGAAAGCGATAAGCTTGTTATGATAGGTTGGGTCCGTGAATAGGCTTTGTAGGTTGCACGGTGGATTTAGGAACGCTCGTCGGGCTGTCGCGAGTGCGTTGCAATCCATCAGTAAGTGTTTCATGCTGATAGCCACTGGGTG
The DNA here is from genome assembly GCA_016164225.1 of Gammarus roeselii. Taxonomy (NCBI): domain Eukaryota; kingdom Metazoa; phylum Arthropoda; class Malacostraca; order Amphipoda; family Gammaridae; genus Gammarus; species Gammarus roeselii. The sequence continues at coordinate 11,344 of SDVV010009808.1, read as the reverse complement.
GCAACAGGAGCAAAGTGGCGCGTTTGGTCTTATGTCGACATCCATCAGGTGGTTGTGAGATATTCACGTTTGTCCCGTGCACAAGCGGTTGATGAACACTTGGTCTTTTCTGTTGGAGAACTTTGTTTCCCATTCTCCGCCTGAGGGTTTGACTGGAAGCATTTTTTGTCCACCCTATTGCCACATTTCATCCCATCGGGATGTTATATGGGAGTTGATGATAGGAAACCAATCACGGTAATGTATTGCAAAAAATTGTTCTTGGTGAGCAGATGCCAGTTTAGCAAGCGAGTCCACGAGTTCGTTTCCTCTTATTCCCGCGTGTTGGGGATCCAGCTAAATTCTACTGCCTGACCCATCTTGGTCATCACAAAGAGATCGTGCTGCATTTTACGTACAGCTGGATGTTCGTAGTGGAGTGTTTTAAGCTGGGTGAGGACACTCAGACTGTCTGAGAATACGACGTATTTGGGGAAACGATGTGTTTTTGCAATAGAGATGGCTAGTTCGAGTGCGTGAAGCTCTGCAAAGAACACGGAGGCCTCATGTGGGAGGGTGGCCGAGAGTGGGGTGTCCCCGCTCCCACTCTGTCCGCAGATTTAAAGCCGTCAATGTATATGTGGCGATTGATGTTTAGCGATGTCAGCAGGCTGTTCACACGTAGGAAAAACGGTGGGCAAACGTTCTTTTTAGCCGGAAAAAGGCGCTTATCGGATATGTTGGTGATGTGGCTGATTGCTGGGTTGTTGATTAGACTTCTAGACTTAAAATAGTATTGTAGTGGAAGTTTGTCTCGCGAGAGTGGAAGTGGAAGTTCGTTAGCAAGCACGTTAAGGGATTCGATTGGGGTGGAGCGGAACGCGCCGGTTGTGATACGCAAAGCATTGTTTGCGATGGTCGAGAGTAGTTTTGGCTGCAGATCCGAAAACAACGGCTCCGTAGTCCATGCGCGATCATATTATTGCTCTGAACTGCGTCATTCCGGTGTCCATGTCGGTATCGAACTTCAGGGATGTTAACGATTGGATAAGTCCTGTCGACCTTTTGCAGTGAGTCGCCAGGGCTGCGACGTGGGGTCGCCACGTGAGTTTAGGGTCCTACATAAGACCCAGGAATTTGATAGTTTCTTCGTATGCTAAAGATGTGTTGTGCAGCGTTGAGGCTGGTTACAGGTGTAAACCGGGCACAAGGGTAAAGTGCATGCTTTTAGTTTTAGAGGGCGAGAATCGGAATCCGTTTAGGGAAGCCCAGTTCCCGACTAGGTTTAGGCACTTCTGGAGTTCATGTTGAATTGTTATGAGGCTGGGGTGCCTGTAACTTATTTGTAGGTCGTCCACGTATAGCGATGAGAGCATTCCTCCGTCCCGGGGAAGAACGTCGGCTAACTGATCGATTTTGAGAATAAAAAGAGTGACACTGAGGACGCTTCCTGGGGGACGCCCATTTCTGGTGGATATGACGGAGACTGAGTGTCGCCCACCTTGACCTTGAAGGTGCGATTTTGTAGAAATTGGTGGATGAAAAGTGGTAGCCGACCTCTCAAACCGTTACGGTAGAGATCCTCCATGATCCATTATTTCCACGTTGTGTCGTATGCTTTTTCAACGTCGAAAAATATGGAAACCACATGTTCTCTTAGGATGAAGGCCTGTCTAATGTCTGATTCTAATCGTACGAGGTGGTCCGTTGTAGAGTGGCGCTTATGGCCACCGCACTGGATGTTGTTAAGGCCTGCATGCATTTCAAGGTAGTCAACTAGGGTTGAGTTTATCCTTCTTTCCATAGTCTTACATAGGACGCTAGTTAGGGCAATGGGACGATAGTTATGTGGGTCGCTGTGACATTTTACGGGTTTGGGAATCGGGATAATTACGGATTCCCGCCAATGAATGGGAAAGAATGAATTTGAATACAACGTATTGAACACATTTAGTAGGTGCTGGAGAGCGTTGTCAGGAAGGTGTTTGATCATGTTGATGTGCACTCGGCCCGGCCCGGGTGAGGTTTCACGAGTGTGGTCAATTGCATATTGTAGTTCATGGATGGAGAAGGATTTGTTGTAGAATTCTTTATTTGCGGAAGTGAAGTCGATATGCTCACTTTTTCTTAGGATCTTTTCCCGTTGGAAAGAAGCTGTATAATTTGTTGATTGTGAGATTTGGCTGAAAGTTTGAGCTAGTTTGTCTGCGATGCCCGCGTATGAAGAATAGACAGTGCTGTGTCCGTCAGTATGTGGGTAGGTCGCTCTGGGGCGACCTTGGATACGTTTGATTTTTCCCCGCACTTGGGAAAGAGGGATGTTTCGATTGATTGTGTCAACTAATTGGATCCAGCTTTCTCGCTTCTTCTCCACGCTAAGTTCGCAGGACACGGCAGTTTCCCTTTTCCAGGCTACTCGGTTCCTAAGGGAACGTGCGCGGCGGAAAGCCTCGCACATCCTGTCACGCCGATCCTTTGTTACTTGTACCTCCGGGCACCACCAAGGTTTTGGGAAAAAGGTTGAGGGTAAATATTGGGAATGCATGCGGTAGCTGCACTTTGGAATTTCTCGTATAGATGTACGATAAGGTCGCGCTCTGAAATGTCTCCGGGAAGGCCTTCTACATCGTCCCATGCAACATGTGTCGAGTATTCCTCCCAGCTGGCTTTCCGGTAGTTGAATCGAAGTTCTTGTGAGTCAGGATTGTTTGGTCGGTTAGTAAGGAGCGATATGATCACTGGGTTGTGATCACTGTCATGTTCTGAAGGCAGGACTCCCCAAACGAGTTGGGGAGCTATAGTTGGAGAACAGATTGATAAATCGATGGCGGTTTCACTTTCGAGGGTGATCCGTGTGAGTTATCCGTCGTTGAGAAGGACCAGGTTGTGAGTGTCTATGGTGTTGGCCATTATCACTTCTCTGGGGTCTGTTCTCACGCATCCCCACACTTCGTGGTAGCTGTTGGAGTCGCCAAGGAGGAGTACGGGATGATGCAGTTGGTTAAGCAGACTGGTCATTGGTGCCTCCGTGAGGTCGTGGTTTCGTGACGGGTAGATAGATACCACTGTAATAGGTCTCGAAGTACATATCTTCACTGCGACAGCTTAAAGTTCTGTTCTCAGAGGGAGGAGGTGATGAGGTATGCTTTGATGGATCATAAGTGCCACTCCGCCGGGTGCAGTCACATTATTGTGACCTTCGCGACGGTGTATGACATATTGAGGGATTGTGAAGGTGGCTGTGTCACGGAGTTCGATCTCCTGGAGGCCTACCACCAAAGGTTTTTTGAGTGGAGATTACCGATAATAATTCATCTTTCTTGCTTCTAAGTCCTTGGCAATTCCACTAAAGTATTGTGTTGTTGTTCTTTTCGGATTTGTTTCACAACCAGATTTTGATGGTCTGGAGCGGTTGCGTGGTTTGTAGGAACTTTCGTGGTGTTCATGTCTATGAGGCGCAGGTTTTCTAGATCGAGAGCATTTGCATGAGCGTCCGCTTTCTGTAGAACATGATCTCCTAGACTCACTGCGTTCTCAGCTGTGAGTGCTCTTGTAGGAGGAGGAGGACGAGGGAGTACGATTTTTGTGTTTGCTTCTTGAGCGAGCGCGTTTCTCTTCTATGGAGGGTTTTGTAAACATTATGATGGGCTGAGTAGTGGTCGTTGGGATATGTGAGTCGAGTGAGATGCATGGTAGATCAATGGCTTGGGGTATTAGTTCTTTGTTGAAGATTTTCAACGCGTCCTCGCGCAGACGATGGTCGTTCTCAATTGTGAGATGTTCTGGTGTTGGGCATGTTAGCTGATGGTTGAATACCTCACTTTGGTTTTCGCTGGGTGCGGTTGCAGTTAAAACAGCCAGAAGTCGTTCAACGCTCTGATCAAGGCGAGCTGTGGTTTGTGAGGTGCTGCTTATCTTTTTGCTTCGTGGCGAGAGGGTGTCGCGTATCCCGCGGTCGTCGGAGGAGGAATCTTCGTCTCTTTGCCTTTTGATTTTCGAGTTATTGGACCTTTCCTCGTAGTCGACCAAGGCAGCATCCATCGCAGTGCTTTCCTGGGCAGTGGTGGATTCACTGCTTGGGGCGCCCGCCTCTATTACGAGGGCGGTCGCTGGGCTGGTACTGTGGTATTGTTAGTACTAGAGAGGGGTGTTGAGGTCATGGTAATAGTTTGTATTAACTGTAAGCGAGTATTGTCTGATGGGGTAGACTTAGTTGTGGATTTAACTGCTTTGGCGTAATTTAAATTAAGGCAGTTTGGGTTTTCGTCATAAAAGATTTGGATTGCTTGTTTTCGTGTGACTCTGCGGTCATTTTGTATGATTGTCATTGCTTTTTCGTTCATCTGCTTTGGGCAGTCGCGGTTGCCTGTCTCGCGGAGGCATGAGCAGTGGTAGCATTTAGGTTGGCGGGCTGTGTAGTCATTTCGGTCATGCTCGCCAGCGCACCTCTTACAGCGTTGGAGTATGTGAGGCTGGCAGTATTTGATGACGTGGCCGTATTCCAGGCATTTTTTGCACATTGCAGGCCATGTCGCCACTAAATACGTTTTTGTTTTTCCCTGTTTACCCGGGATTGTTACGAATTCAGGTGTGTCACGTCCTAGGAAAGTGATTTGGTATGCGGTGGTGTTTATGTTTCGTAAAATAATCCATTCTGCTAGGGAAACGTGGATGATTCAATAATCTTTTGTTAAACCTGCTGCAAAAGCCCCTAGGTCAGTTTTGGGCGTGTAGTTGGAAGTGTATATAATTCGCCTTGTAGCATTGAAGGACGGATGTATTTCGACAGTCACTTTGTGTTTGTTTATTTCGCAAATCCTTTGTACAGCGTTACTTTGCTCGATATTTACGACGTGGGCCAGATACTTCTTTCCCTGTCGGTTTATGTTTATCGGTCTGCTTCCCAGTTGTTTGGAGGGCGAGTTCATCATGGTGAATGGGTTCATTGGAGGAGCAACTTTATTTGCACCGCTATCTACAAGCGTTATGAAAAAGTGGGTAGGGAATGATGCTGATCATCTCTCCTGACTGGGAGGGTCAGCCTAAGGATAGCGAATCACGGCCGAAGCCTCACGTCGCCCGACTTAGTGCTCAGTTTGGTATTGCAGAATCTCTCTCTCAGTCTTGTCCTGGGGGCAGTCTTCGTGCCCCGTAAGGGTGGCCGTTTACTTTGCAGTAAAAGCAATGAGATTCTTCGGATGGGCACGACAAGGGATCGTCTCGCTTATCGTGGTTGTCCTGGAAGCAGTGTGAGCATATTTTTTTAACGTTACAATTTTGGCTCGTGTGTCCGTATTTCTGGCATTTATAGCATCGCATCGGACGTCTCTCGTAACCTTGGTTTTGGCGTCAAAGAAAGGTATGTCTATGAAGTTAGCTAGGTGGGGTGGAGCAATAGAATTCAAGCAGAAGGGCCGTGGTGGTGTTTCTTCTTCGTTTAATTTTTGGTGCGATTTTTGCATCAACTATACATTCCTCGTAGTGGACGAGTCCGGTGATGAATTTGTCGGCTTCATCACTCGGGAGACCCTCGATGTAAATCAGGCCTGAACACACGGAAAAAATTGGGTGAGGTATGATTTTGCAAGGTTTTTCGCATATTCTGTTTTTTGGAAAGTATAGTGTCCCTTTGAAGTTTTGTGTCCACTTTAATGACGAAGCTATCGTCACCGCTGGCGGCGATGTTGAGAATTGGACGGCCAGTTTTGGAGCCCAGTTCTTCTCGTAGTAATAATAAGCAAATATCCGGTCTGTCATTGACATCGAATGTCATTGTCAAGTGTTCGGGAAATTTAGGGCGGTTTCTTAATAGGTTGTGGTTATCAAATCGTGTGTACTGTCTCCTCTTTGTGTTTTTTGGTGTTAGGGCGTTACGAGTTTCGGCTGGGAGGAGAGCGATATTATCGGAGAGGTCAGAGGGGGAAGCACACGAACAGGTTACGGGTTTCCTGGCCTCTATCCTTTTCATCGGCTCATCCAGTCGGGTATTCATAGTTGCACAAAGGTTCTTGAGTGTAGTGAGGCGTTCGCCAACTTCACTGGAGGGCGCCGAGCAGTCCTGTCTCCAGCTTGGGAAGGCCCACCATTTGGCATATCTTGCCCAGTGTATTCGCGTCCAGCTTCGAGACGGGTTCATTTGTGTCGTCGATTACTACTTGAAGCAGGTCTCCTGTCAATGAGGAACTTCTGAGGGGTTCGTCTTTCTTTTTGGCAGACTGATTTGAGTGCGAGGCTCTGGAGGGGCCGTCAGCTCCTCTCCGATAGGGCATGGTTTCCCGGCTTCTACCCGGGGTTCCGGGTAATGAAGGTGGGGCCTTCTTGACATTGAATTATATTGTATATACGAATATATAAACTAACTTAATCCTTGAATTTATTCTTAAAATTAGTCTTAATTCTATTTATATATATTTTTTAAAACTTTTTTTCAAAGTTTTTTGTTGCTTTTCCAAATTTTAATTGGTTTGATTCTAAATTCACAAACCCCGGTGTCAGTAGGGGCTCACTTTTTTGTGCACCAAGGGGGGATGTAGCTACAAACTGGAAAGGGGAACGGTGAAGGGATCTTCCAACTCAAAACGTATTTACATAAAGGGATAAATGAATATTGGTGTGTAACGAGGACACCGCGGGAAGGCGGGTGAGCCTAGGATACCCCCAGGGGGTATCCCACTGAGGCGCCTTATTGCTCTCGCTCCGAAGAGATGATAGCCGATCTCTCCAATTTAGTTGAAAACTTTAACCTTTACGAGACGATGTTCGGTCTCGGCGCGATATTCGGCTTAGAGCGGTGACCGGCTCTTATTTTGATACAGCAAAAAAAAAGTTTCTATAGCCTGGAAACTTTGGAGCTTAGCTTAATTTCCGAACTCACTGGTCACTCATTGGTTACGATACTACCTCTGCGCAAAGCTCCCGTAATGTTGACAAAGACAACGTACTCACATGCCCTTCATGTCCTTGTGCAAAGATGTCCATTGACTTGGATCACTTTCAACGCCCGCAGCAATCTCTGTTGCGCAGCTTAGCTATTTCATTCTTTTTTTTTGCCTCTATAGACCTTTTTAGATTAACATTGCTTTGAATTTACCATCTGACAATGATATCACGCAATCACACACTTTACTTCGATGGTGTAGTGACACTGGACTTTTCCATAGTTGTTCTCGTGAGCCCCTTCGTACGTTTTGAAGGTATTCACTTTGCAGGAAATAAGGTGTTTTTGCCGAGGATAATTAAAAATTGTTGATGCTGCAGTTACTAGGGCTGACTGCGTCACAGTTCTTTCGCAATCAGTGGCGTAACCAGAATTGTCATACGGGGGGAGGAGGCAAACTTATCAGATTTGTGTTCTCGATTAAAATTGAATGGTATTTTTTAGTACAATTCAGCCGCAACTGGCGGTGAGGGGGAAGAAGGGAGAGGGTGAATCTTGTTATTCAGGGAAGCATCGTGCTTTTGTGGCCAGTAAAGCTTACTCATGGATTATCTATTACACAGGGTCTGGACCAGCTGTTGGTGGGGGTATGTAATTGCTTCGTACTATAGATATAGCAAAAAGAGCCGTGGGACAAAGTGTAAAACAACATTCTGATGAGGCACATAAAATGACACTCACTGAATAGATGCATAGTGGATCTAGAACGCACCAATAATTATAATTTAGAGGAAGGGTGTCTCATCCAAACTTTTGTTGCAATGTAGATACATGTATCAAAGTGATACATGTATCCAAGTGGTAGAGTGTAGATGTGAGAATTACTGAAAAAGCAGTTCTGAAGATACCACCACTTGAAGTTGAGATTTGTGACGTCATTAACTGTTTATTAGGCATATGTCTGGAAATTTATAGTTTTTAACATCACAAACCTAAAAATTTAGGAGCCAATTTCACGAAAAGTGTTAGGCAAATTGTTTTCGATTGGTTACTCTCTACCAGCTGGGCAGTGCATATAACTACATAAGATCAGAACATCCTTTGACAGAGCACTCGCTCTTTCATAACTTCAAATTACTCAACAGACAGTGGCGGGGCTTCATAAATTATTCTTTTCAGAGCCAATCATCGCCTGATTTGTATTATACCATTCATCATCCACCCATTTCTGAGCCTATCATCGCCTGATGTGTATCATACCATCCATCGTCCACCCATTTCTGAGCCTATCATCGCCTGATTTGTATTATACTATCCATCGTTCACCCATTTCTAAGCCTATCATCGCCAGATTTGTATTATACCATCCGTCATCCACTCTTTCTAAACACTGATGCCTGAACAGATAGTATAATACAAATCAACGAAACCAATATTACTTCCATGTTCCATTTGACATCCATTTTGATACTGTCATTGCAAGGAGCCAAATATGAATTTCCAACAACATGTTGATTTGTATTGACTTGCACGCACTTCAACTTACTTCATTCAACGCATTCAGTGCCTTGCTGATTTTTAATTCCGTTTCAATATTTAAAAAAAAAAGAATCACTTTTAGAACACTAAAGGTGTATTTGGGATGATGTCAGAGACCCTGGACCAGCTGCTGCCGAGAGAATAGAATTGCTTCGTAGTCTACATGTGACGAAAATTAAAATGAGACAGGGCTTGTACCAGCTGTCCGAGGGAATATTTAGAAACCTCAGCTATTCTGAAAAGCTGGTGTATATTAACGAGCAATAGTTATGCAAAGGGCGATGACAAATAGTGAGGGGAACTTGGTTCTTGTCAGAGCGTGTTAACCAAGGTCAATTTGCTTCGGGGCCAGTTGAGGGAGGGAGACAAAAAAATCATCACGGTTGGTCGAACCGATGTGTAGAAGTGATATACGTTTCCACAAGCTTAAAGATGAGCAGAGCAGCGGCAGGATCACCGGGCGGGCCACTGGAAAAAAGGAGAAGAGTTGGTATTAAATACTCCTGAACACGCAGGCTGGCTAGGAGACGGCAACGGCAAACATGGAATTGAGGGTGGACAAAAAAGAAATGATGGATAATTTCATCTTATGAACAATGAGGGCAACATTGCAAGTCAGACTGATTGATTCTGTGGAAGGCTTTATTTAAGGGGACAGTACCAAGTCGGCACTTAGCAAAGAGAGTTTTAATAAAGCGTGACTGGGATGCACCAGGGGTTTGAGTGCACCCAGGAAGTGCTGGCCTCAGACGGCAGTCCACTTGACCTGTCAGTAAGTCCAGATAGCAGAAGCGAATGTTGATCGGAGTTCAGACAGGGAGCGCGGTAAATCATGATAAGGGAGGAAGGAGGTTGCAGCCGTTTTGGCTACCGGATCTGCCGCCTCATTACCAGAGATGGCACAGTGAGCCGGTACCCCCTGTAGGTGCACCTCACCAAGAGGGGAAAGGAGAAGATTACGGTGAACTGCCTGAACGATGGAACTATATGTAGAAAGCCTGGAAAAGGTCAAGAAGAAAAGGGAGGACAAACTATCAGTGAAAATAACTGCAGGGGAAGAAGTAGGATGGGAGGAAAGGAAAAGAAGTGCCTGAAGAATGCCAAAAAGTTCGGCTGCCTGGATCGTGTGGTGAGAGTGGAGACAGGATAGGAAATTGAGGTTAAGAATAGGGAACACCACACCAACTCCAACACCAGCTGCCGGTGCTCCCATTACAGAGCCATCAGTAAAGAAAGTAAGGTGGTTAGAGTATGCAGTGGAACAAAGGTCGACAAACAATGCTATGGTAGCTGTTGGAAAGGATGTATGGATGATGAAGGAGAAGGGAAACCATGGCGAGAGAACAGAAAACAGTTTCTGAGTGGAGGGAAGAGAAAGAGGAATTCCATGGAAGTGGAATACGCGTAAAACCCTGTAAAGTAGCGGTGACCGGTGGTGGCGAGAAGCAAACGGATTGAATTCAGGAAGTGATCATGGCTCAGAAGAGCATGGGAAGGATGGTGAGCAGGTCGGAAAAGAAGCTGGAGATGGAACTGCCCGCAGCGTTGCTCTTGATGCAGATCAGGAGGAAGAAGCCCATCTTCGCAATAGAGTGAAGCTAAAGGTGTTCAGCGCCAGGTGCCAAATATGAGGCGAGCAGCGGTGGAATGTACCACATCAAGTCTTGAGAGGAGAGAAGGGGATGCAAAGGAGTATAGGGAAAGCCCATAGTTGGTTAGACCACTGATGTGGGCTTGGTAATAGTCATGAAATCTGCACCTGGAACCACCAAATCGGCAATCAGCTAAGACCTTCATGATGTTGGGGCGATTATGGCAACGGAGGCGTAAGAGGTCAAGGTGCGGGCGCCAGGTCAGCCGAGGGGAATCAAATATGATGCCCAGTAATTTGGCTGCTAGGAATATGGGATGGGCTTGCCAGAGATATGAACGGGAGGGCAAGTGGGAACAGAGCACTTAAGAGTAAAGAAAGTGATGACTGATTTTAGTGAATTGATGACTAGACCCCTACTGTTCAGCCCACAGAGCAAATCGATCTATGGCAGCCTGGAGAAGGGCCTGAGCAGATAAAACAGTGTCAGCAGTGACATACATTGTAATGTCGTCAGCATAGATCGAGGTTATGACATCGGTAGTGTAGGGAGGTAAGACAGGAGAACATTAAAGAGAAGAGGAGAACAACTAAGATGATAGAATGACTCAGAGGAGGGTTGGGGTGGATGGATGATTATTCATTTTATAGATCATTAACACTTCATGTTAGTATTTCTTCTTTCATGGGCTCTATTATTTATCTCTGTCGTTTTTCATGGTGATAAATTTTGCATTGTTTATTCTTTATCGACGTTGGTTGAGTCTAGGTGACCCAGGGAAGGGGGAAGGGGGGTACTCGTGGGACTCCCGGGATTCGGGGGACCCAGGGTTTCGGGAACCCGGAAGACTTGAAAGACCAGGAGGATTTAGGGGGGCCCACTTGGACCCTTCTGAGGCCCTTTGGGACACCCTTGCGGTCCTTTAAAACCCTCTTGAGAAACTGTGGGACCCTCTTGATTTGATTTGATTTGAGCCTCATTTCCACCAGAGCCTCAACGTGAGTCATAATAGGCTCCCCCGTAGGGCTCGATGATTATTGATTCCAGTAGGCTCGCACGCCTAAGTGCGCGAGGAATAAACGAAACAACGCTTTCAACGTTAGAAAAAATGTGAAAATTTTAGCAGTGTCAGACGCACGCTAGTGCGCAAAAGAAAAAACGCTTTCTCGAAACGGACCTCCGCTTCCAATCCTTTAGAACATTACGTTTGATACGTACGCACCCTAGTGCGTAGAGGTAGCATCTTCGAGATTAGAACAAGATCAGCGGCCACACGGGCAATAACAGCTCCGACAGCAACGCAACACAATATTTACAGGTACGCGGTTTAGTTGTATAAATACAAACTATTAATTTA